>VYZV01017690.1:24396-42447 GCA_013401275.1 Pandion haliaetus
GGGTGGGGGTTGGGGTGACGGAGGGCGACCCTGCAGCTGCTGCCAAAGGTAAGACATGTTTGACTTGTGCTGGTGCGCCCTGCTGCGGCACGGACCAGTGGGAGAGGACAGGCTTCAGGCTGCAGCGGCAGTGTGGCCAGTGCCTGGGCCGCCCTGGCCAGCCGGGTGAGGGAGTGCCGTGATGCCGGGGGGCGGTGGGACCCCTACAGCCACCCCTCGCTGCGGGGTCTGGCCCCGCCAGACCAGGCAAACAGACTTTGCATATGTTAAAACTACGCACAGATCCGGACTTTCCTACAGCCCCACGGCAGCGTCTGTGACTGCCTGGGGCTGGGGCCAGGTTAGCAGCGAAGCCCTGGGGAGCAGCAGGGAGCACAGCAGAGCATGGCGGGGGCGCGGGGGGACCCAGATGCACGTGCAGGTGCTGGAACCAGCCAGGCTGGCCAGTGCCGGGGGCCTGAGAGCCCCCAGTGCCCCCAGTGCAGTGTGGCAGGGGAGCGGGAGTGGTGCCGAGCTGGGACAGGATTCCTCTGCACCTGGGACAAGAGCAGGTGCTGGGACCTCAGGCGGTCAGCGGCACCCACGCAGCTCCAGCCGCCGGAGAGCGTCTCCGGATCACGCTGTATGCAGCAGGGCCTCTGCTCGGCGCCGGCCACTACAGCTCCACGCCTTGACCACAGCACAAGCACCAGGGGAGCACCAGGGCAGAGAGAGCGTGGAGTCAGTGGCGAAGGGGACAGGGAGCCACCCTCCACCCACCCCAGGCCAGGGCTCGTGCTGTCACGGCATTGCTGTGCTCCGGCACCCGACCCCCGCCGTGGATGCCCCCCCCCACCCTCTGCCCCCTCCAAACCATCACGCTGCGTCTCCGCAAGCTTGGCCCGCGGCCTCCAGAGACGGGCGGCACCGAGGCAGCGGCGAGATGGGGCTGTCCAGGCCCATTCTGTCGAGGGGTGGCTGGGGGGCAGCGCCAGAGGAGGCAGCCCCCGGTGCTGCTGGAGGTGGGGAGAGGAGCGTCCGGCGAGGAAAGCGTGCTGGTGGCCTCTCTCTTCTCCCAGCGCCTCCGCGGGGAAGCAGGGGCGGGTGGCGGGCGGTCATAGGGCACAGGGTGCAGGCGCGTCCAGCCAAGCTCCGTGCAGGGGTAGTGGCACGGCGGGGCCGGGCGTCCATCTCGGCACAGCCACCCTTCTGCCTGGCCGGGGGCTGCAAGCAGCAGTGCTGGGGCTGGTGGCAGGGCTGGCCCTGCCAGGGACGGGCGGTGGCGGCAGCGCTGGGCTCTGGTGCTCAGTCCGCGGTACACTGTATATATTTATATATAAACAAGGACAGCAGTGCTGTGATGTTGCAATGAGGAACAGCTGCTCTGGTGCTGGATGCTCCCGGAAGATCTGGTGCTGCAGTTCGAATGGAGAGATCAGGGGCACGGCCAAAGCCAGGTGAAGTTTCTGCGCACCGGCTGCCACCAGGCCTTCCCTCCTCCCCTCCAGGAGCACGGTGCAAAGGGGTGGCGGGGCGCTCAGCGTGCAGACAAACCTCTCTCTCGCGCCGTGTTTCAGGAGTAGATGGTGATGACCTCCCGGCCCCCACCACGCACCAGGAGTACTCGGTCCAGGTGCTCCGTCAGCACCTCCAGGAACTCCATGTCTGCACAGCCGTCAAGGAGGACCATTGCCACACCAGAGCATGGGGACAGCCCTGTGCCATCCCTGCCTGGCCCCACACCTGGGGAGCTGAACCCACGGCACTGACACCCCTGCACCAGAGCTGGGAGCTGGTGGGGCCAGTCCCTAGCCAAGGGGCCGGGAGAGCCCACCTGCACTGGCGCTGCGTGACAGGCACCGTGGCTGAGCCCGCCCCAGCAGACCGCCGAGCCCCACGGATCTCTGCCCATGCCCCCCACGATGTGCCGTCACGCTCACACGTGCAGGTGCAATGTCACGTGGCCCCCACCACCCGTCCCGCGTGCGTCAGCTCTGCCGGACAGGCAGGCTGGTGCCAACGATGGCTGTCAGACCCAGCTGGGGGCAGGAGGTGTGTGGGGGGGGTCCGGGCTCAGGCGCTAGACTGGCGCCTCTTAGCACTCGCCTGCAAGATCCACCAGCTTTGGGGGAGCCGCAGCCCCCCCGGCCCCCCACCCTGCAGAGACGGGTCTTGGCGCCAGCCCTGAGGCAGCGGCCCTGCAGGAAGGATACAGTTCTCATCCCCTTTCCGGTTGCGGGGAGGCCCCGGCATGTTCAGCAGGACCAGCTTGGCGTCCTGGGACTTCTTCACAATCACCTCGTTGAGCTTCACGGCCGTGTGCATCCTCCGCACGTTGGACTGGTTCCTGGGGGCAACAGCATGTGTGAGCACAGGGACGGGCACAGCTAGCCTCCGGTCCCACACCGGACCCAAGGGGCCATGGGGCGGGCTGGCCTCCTGCCCCAGAGGGGTCCGGGGCTGGGCTGCGGCATGAGCTCGGGGTGCAGCAAGCTTTGCCTGGCACAGCCGCTGGCGACTCCGAGCCTGCACCGGCAGCCGTGAGCTGCAGGGCCGCGCATGGTGCCCACGGGCGGCGGCACAGCACGGCTGCTTGGGGCCCAGCTGCGTGGGGGCGAGCAGGCGCAGACGGCGCGAGTGTCACCGCAGGTGCCCGAGCCCAGGCTGGCAGGAAGCTGCCCGCAGTGTAGCAGGGCAGACGGGGAGCACGCAGCACGGGCACCGCGCAGCCTGCAGAGTGTGTGCAGGGGCTGGCAGCCGCAGCCCCCGGGTGCCGCCCGGGTGAGCCGTCTAGCACTGCGCCAGCAGCAGCTGTCGCGGCACACCGAGCCGCCCTGGTGCGCGGGGGCAACCCCGATGGCTCCAGGCGCGTTGCCACGCAATTGGCAGCCCCGCTCCCCCAGCCCCGGGACCCGGCCCCCGGACAAACCCAGACTTACAGGCTCTCCCACTCCCTGCCAGGAGCACGATGGGGCCGGGAGGGGGAGAGAGAGAGAGAGAGAGAGAGAGAGAGAGAGGAGGTGAGTGCCGGGCGTGCACCCCAAGTCGCCACCACAGCGCACACTGCCCAGGCATGCCATCCCTTGCCGACGCAGGCCTGCACAGGGACCCCACCCCACCTCCCACCCTGCCCTTCCCCAGGGGCAAGCTCAGTGCACCCAGGCGGCTGGATCCACTTCTCAGAGCAAGGGCCAAACTGGTGCTGCCAGGGCCCTGCCTACACCCGACTGGCCAGGGTGGGCAGGGATGGCTGGGGATGCGGGGCACGGGTGGGACTGGGTGGCAGCATGTGGGGCCGTACGGCTTCATGTTGAAGAAGTCCTTGATGCCCTCAGGGCTGACAGGGCTCTTGCTCTTGTTCTTCTCGGCGACAGACTTCTCCTTGGTCCAGGTGAGATGCACCTTCTCAGGGGCTGTCTCCACCTCGTCGCCAGGGGACTGGGAGCTGCTGGAGAAGGTGGTGGCGTTTTTGTCATGGATGAGCTGGACCTGCAGAGAGGAGAGGGGGATGGTGGGAGGGGCCGGGGCCAGCCACCTGCCTGGGCCCTGTCCTGGCACAGCCCCTCACCTCCTCCTCTGGCTTTTCCTCACCGTCCCCCACCTGCTCCTCAGGGACACTCAGACGCAGGCGTGTGTTGGCTGGGTTCTTGCGCCGGATGGAGCCGCGGGACTCGTCCGTGATGCTCTGGATCTGTGCAGGACAGGGTCAGCCAGGGGAGCGGGGCAGAAGACGGCTTGGCCAGGCAGACCCCAGCCTGCAGCCCCGGCTCCCCAGCAGGATGAGTGCGCAGAGCTGTGGGGCTGCTTGGTCGGCAGCACGGCCACCACGGGGGCTGGATCCCACCCAGACTGTCCTGTGGCCTCACCTCCCGCTCCCGCTCATTCTTGGTGAGGTGCATTTGCTTGAGGATCTGGGAGCGCTGCTCCATCACCAGTGTCTTCTCGTAGGTGTAGGCGGAGATGTCACTCTCGTGCTGTGGGGGAACAGGAGAAACCGTGGGGCAGGGTGAGCTGCACCCACTGCTCCCAGCACGGCCCTGCATGTCTCAGTGGACCTATGTGTCCCCACAGTGCTGCATGTCCCTGTGGAGCTGCGTGTCCCCCCCTGTGGTGCTGTGTCCCCTGTGGCAGGGTCTGTCTGGCTCTCCCACGCGCAGCATGCCAGACTGCGGTACGTGCCCCGTCCCAGCACTCACCATCTCCACCACCTCCACCTCCGCAGTGATGCGCAGGTGGTACAGGAATGTGGTCAGGTCCTTCTTCATCTGGATGCTGTTGTCATCCATCTGTGCCACCGTGAAGATACGCATCTTGCACTTGCGCCAGACCTGGGAGGGAGGGAGGCATGGGCACAGCTCGGTGGGGTCGGCCCCGGACCCCTGCCCCGCACTGCGGGGCCCGAGCTACCTTGTGGTGCCGCAGGAGGAAGGGCAGCAGCATGAGCATTCCCCCATCATGGACGATCCACCAGACGTCGATGTGGCCCTCCGAGAACCGCTCCTGGTTGCCCGGGAACATGGCGACATTCTTGGCCACCAGCAAGGCCAGGTGCCCAGCCGTGGTCTCTCGCACCAGCTCTGGGAGGGGAAGGGCCACGTCAGCCGGGGTGGCTCACAGCCCCCCGAGCCCAGCAGCGTCCCCGCTCTGCGGTGCCTACCGATGAAGTTCCTCCAGGTCTGGTGGTCCTCCTTCTGGCGCCAGCTGCGGGGCCAGCCCACCAGCACTGTGTTGTGCTGCAGCCCCCCCAGCCCACTGGACTGGATGAGGTGGGACATGCCATCCCGCAGGTTGGAGGAGATCACCACCTGGCAAAAGCCCTTCACCTTCTCCGCTTCCATCAGGCGGCGGATGGACTAGTGGTGAGAGAGGGAGGTCAGAGATCACAGGGCCCGGGGATGGGCACCTGCCGCAAGCATGGCAGCCACCAGCCCCGGCAGCGGCACCCTGGCCAGGTGGGGTGCAGGGTGTGGGGTGTGGGTACAGGGTGCAGGTTGTGGGGTGCAGGTCCCCGCAGGGTGCCCAGGTCTTTGTGCCCCACGGCAGGCCGGCAGCTCCAGGCCGGGAGGGGTGAGGCCCGGCGGTGAGCGGAGCTGGCGCACAGCTCTGTGCCATGCCGAGCGGAGGGTGTCCCCGTGCCAGGGCTCTGACGAGCAGCAATTAGAGTTATTTACTTAGAGAAATTATAACATGTCTGCACGGGAGAGAAACTGTTTGCTTGCGAGGGCTTAATCTCATTAACACGCTGCCCGGCTGGTGCAGAGGTGAGGGAGGGTGGGGAGGGCTCTTGCTCCAGCAGGGAAAGGCTCCCGTCTCCCACCCTGCCTGGCACCGGGGCCGTGGGGAGGGTCGGGCGGCAGCGGCTGCGGGGGAGCTGAGGGGCTGCTCAGCCCAGCAGCACAGCAGCCCCTGGCCAGGCGCCGTGCTGTGCCGTGCTGTGCCAAGCCCTGCAGCAGCTGGCCAGGACTGGGACCAGTGCCCAGCTGGTGCTGGTGTCTCTGGCGTCTGGGGAGGGGCGGCAGGGGTCCGGAGGTCCCTGCGGTGCCCTGAACACCAGTGAAGCATGGAGTCTCCAGGCTCTGCCTAGTGCCACCCCAGAGCTCTCCCGGCCAGCTGAGGCCACCAGCCCTGGCCACGGGGCAGAAATGCCCCCGGGCTCCTGGGGACGGCCGTGGGCACCCACTGCCGGCAGAGCCCAGCCCGGCGTGGGCAGCAGCCCCGGCGCGGGAAGCTCTCACCTCCTCTGCCCTCTGCGCCTGCGGGTGGTTGTCCAGGAAGGTCCCTTCCAGCACGGAGGCCACGATGGTGAGGCCCTTGCCGGCTTTGAGCTGCGACGTGAAGGACAGGAGCTGCGGGTGCACCACGTTCTGCTCCTGATCCCCGCGGACCAGGACCAGCAGCTGCGGCCTGGAAGGACGGTCCTACAGTCAGCACCCGGCACCCTGGCCAGCCCCTGCCCCGGCCCCNGGGGTCCCTCCTCCAGCCGCAGCAGGGCGTAGCGGGCCGCGCTCAGGGACAGCCCCCGGATCCCGTCGCCCCACTCCTTCTCTGCCCTGCGGGAACCGGCAGCTCGTAAGGGATGCCCATGGCTCTCACCACAGAGCACCACACCGGCACCTCAGAGCATCCCAGCGCAAGCAGCCTGGGAGAGCTGAGCAGCCCACGCTGAGGGGCCAAGGCGCTGAGGGGTGGCTGTCAGCGCTGGCCAGGGCCTGCGGCACTGCGGCCACCCTTACCCGCGGTATTCGATGTATTTGTAGATAAGGCCAGCGATCAGCATGGCGACCAGTGCGTAGTACCAGGAGCAGATGAACATCAGCGCTAAGCAGAGGCTCATGCCCAGGAAGGACAGGGTCCTGCGGAGAGCCCGGCACTGTCAGCGTGCCCTGGCCCCCACAGCGGTACCGGGGTCCCCGGCCCAGGGTGTCCCGGAGGGGGTGGCCGGACACCCCGCCCCATCTGCTCCCATCCCGTCCCGGCTCACCAGTGGTAGTAGCGGAAGCGGGGCCGCCAGTTGGGCGTCCGCAGCAGCGTCTGCACCGCACACGCCAGGTTGACGAACATGTAGCACATGAGGAAAAACCTGTAGGAGAGAGAACGAGGCTGAGCTGGGCATGCCGGGACAGACTGGGGCCGCAGCCGGGCCCCGCCACACCTCCCGGCCCTGGGGTAGCTAGTGCAGGCGCGGGCACTGCCGACGGACCGGGGAGCTGGGGTCGCGGAGCAACAAGGCCCCAGCGCTGGTCGCGGAGGGGCCCTGGGCTCCCCCCTCTTCCCGGGCGTCCCCCTCCAAGGAGCAGAGACCCGCACACGCCACCCGCCTGGCCAGGATGAGGGGGCGCGGGCCCGTCTGCCGCTCGTGAAGGTGCAGGTGGACAGAGCATGCTGCCTACATGGAGAGGATGGGAGCCACCTCGTCCAGGGAGGCGATCAGGATCCCGATCTCGCAGATGCAGGCCGTGAGCAGCAGGGCCCACGTCGGCTCCCCGTTGGCTTTGCCGTGGCCGAAGACCTGGGAGCGAGGAGGGGAGAGGGGCGCGTCAGGACTCCACGACACTGGTGCCATGCGGCCCTGGGCAAGGGTCCTCAGCGCAGCCCGACAGGGCCGGGCCCTCCCGTGCGGCCAGCCCTGGCTGGGAGCAGGGTCCGGGTGCACCGGGGCGGCATGAGCACCGCGGCCGCGTGAGCACTGCCATGAGCTGGCGCACGTCCCGAGCGAGGTCCCGCCGGGGCAGCGGTCCCAGGGCTGGCGGAGCTGGCTCCCACTGCCGGTACGGCCCCGTTCCCAGCAGACCCTGCAGCCCCCCCTGCACCCAGATCAGCCCTTGGCCCCTCGGGACCCCCACCCAGGAAGGAGGCCCAGCTCAGCCTGGCCACAGCCAGTGTGGAGTCGGGCACCCTGTGCCCAGGACAGACATGCTGCCAGTGGAGAGCAGCCCCTCCTGCAGCTGTGGGGACATGGCGGGGGTCTGGGCACGAGGCTGGGGGCTGGGGGGCACGTGTCTGAACGCATTAGAGGGTGCAGGCAGCGGGAGCGAGCGAGAGCTCGGGCTGGAGCTGGCAGGGTGAAGGAGGGAGGATAAAATTAGCCTGCTCTTCCCTGGGGGGAGCTGTCGGCTTGGATTTGGAGGGAAGAGGTTGTGAGAACGCGTCTTCAGAGAGCAGATAAAATATGAAGCGGCACGGCAGCGGGGGGAGGGGATCCTGACCTTTCCCGGCACTCTCTTCCCACCGACACGGCAGCCAAACCGCCCAACACAGCCCGGCACAACGCCGGTGCCGGCGGGACGCGGGCAGGGCAGCCAGGCTGCTCTGGCAGGCGGCGGTGCTGGGAGGAGGCAGCGCGGATTGCCTGCCGCACTCCCACGCTGGTGGGAGCCGTGGGCGCTCGGGGCCGGCAGTGCTGGGCTCGGGGGACGCCTACCCTGAGGAAGGGCACGATCCCGTCCCTGGAGATGGCTTGCAGGAGGCGGGGGGCTCCGGTGAGGCTCTGCAGGCCGGCCCCACACGTGGAGAAGAAGGAGCCGATGACGATGACCCACGGGGATGGCCACGCCAGGGTGCCAACCACCAGGTTCCCGTTGACGGCTTCACCAAACCTGCGGGGCACCAGCATCACCTGTGGCTCTGTCCCGTGGCTCAGCTCCGAGAGCGCCAGCGCTGCTGTGGTACAACCCAGCCCCCTGGGTAGGTCTGCCACCGTGGGGGGCAGGCGGGAAAGGACCGGAGAAGGACACTGCCGTGGCCGTTGATGGTCCCCACGCCCCGCGGGTGGTGAGCAAGGGAACGGGGTCTCAGGTAGCTGGGGGTCTGTCCCCATCCCCATCCCCCTGCCCGTGGCCGCGACAGGGGATGAGGGGGAGGTGTGGGACGGGGTCTCCCCATCCCCTGTGCTGGGAGGAGGCCGATTAAGGCTGCGTGTGATGGCTCCTGATTGTGCTGGTGCCGGCAACCCAGAAGTGTCACCTGCCGCATGCAGTGAGGTGGGCTGCCCCAGATACGCAGGCAGCCCTGCCTGTTGACAAACAAGCGAGCTGCCTGCAGCCCTGGAGCAGGAGGAAGGGCTGCGGATGTGCAGCAAAGTACGGCCAGGGCACACACAAGCCCCCCGTGCCTGCTACAAGCTCAGGCCTCCCCAAGAGCCCCCCCCCACCCTGGCACTCTCGCCCTGGGACCCCCACAGACCCTCCAGTGCCCCCCCATCCGCCCAGTGTGTCCTGGCTACAGTCCCCCGCCATGCCCCCACCTCCCCCCAGGGCTGCCCCTGCCCCGGACCATTCCTGGGAGCTGCTCCCGGGGGGCTGCCTGGCTCCCCGCAAGGCTGCCCCGCACGGCCCCGGGACACTCACTTGTCACGCAGGACGACTCCCTCAATGCACGCCCCGAAGAGGACGACGGAGCTGATATCTGCCAGGCGGTCAAGGAGAACGAGGAGGACACGGAGCCGTGCCCGCCTGCCTGCCCCCCGCCAGTGGGGCACCGGGACCCCCGCCCCAGCCCGGCGAGGCGCCCGAGCAGGCTGGCCCCGCAGAGCAAGCCCACCCGCCGTCAGCCCTGTGGCCCAGGCTCAGGCGAGCCCTTGAGGATACAGACCGCAGAGGTGGTGGCGATGGCCAGGATGGTGCCGGTGGGGATGGACTTCTGGGCGTCCCGCAGGTCTCCAGAGCGGTTGGAGCCAGCCATGATGCCTGGGGAAAGAGGGGACAGTGTCATGGTGGGCAGAGCCGCAGCCCTCGCCCGTCCCAGCCGGCAGGATGGCTCACGCCAGGCACCATGCGAGCCCCGGGCACGGCAGGGCACTGGCTCAGCGGTGTGCCAGGATGGGGAGCAGGCACACAGCTGGCAGCAGACCAGGCACTGCCATGGCTTGGGGCCCCTAGCCCGCTCCCCCTGTCCCGCCAGCACTTCTCCCCCGAGTCACTGACTGAGGCCACTCAAGGATTAGGCTCAAAACACTCTTAAGTGACTCATCTCATTAGCCTTTAATTAGCTCAGGCAGGGACGGTGGCCGCAGCAGTGACGGGGACAGAGTCCAGCCCCAGCGCTGCTCTGGGAAGGCAGGCCAGGCTGGGACACGGCTGGCGCTGGCAGGTCCAGCACGGCCTGAGGGATGACCCGCACTCCTGCCGCGGCAGTGGCCAGGGTGGCCGTCCCACCGCGCCCAGCAGGGCAGGACCGCGCAGCTGGGACGCGGCCACCTGTAGCTCAGCCCCCGTCACTGAGGGAACACGCCCCACACAAAAACCGGGACCTGCCGGTAAGTGGGCACTGGGTGGGAGGGTCCCACCGAGCGGTGTTGCGGGGCCCGTCTGGCTGCCGGGACCCCTGCAGCGCCGGACCCCGCCAGTGATCGCCATGCCTGGGACAGCCCTGGGGGTCCCACTGGCTCTGGCACCAGCGGGGCTGCAGGCGGGACCCGGCGGCTGCACCCCACACCGGCTCCGCAGTGGGACTGGGGCGGGGGGGGGCTCATCCGCCCCCAGGGAGCTATAAATACCGGAGCTGCGGGACGTCAGCGCAGCGCCGAGCGGCACCGTCAGATCTGGAGCGCGGGTGGCTGCGTGGGAGGCGCAGGCCGCGATCCACCCCCACGCCGCCACCGCCGCACCCAGCACAGGGGGCGGGGGCGCACGTGGGGCTCCGCGGGAGCACGCCTGGTGGCACGTGCGCCAGCCGGTGCCCCGCAGGACGCGAGCGGGGCCGGCGGCGGCTCCCACCTGTGACCGAGGGGAAGTAGATGCCGACGAGCAGGGTGAAGTAGGAGGTCATGTCGCTGAAGACATAGGGCTGGTCCATGTCCACCGGGGTGTCAGGGGGGCTCACGGAGGGCAGCCCCCGCTTCTCCACGATCACGCCCTTGGTCAGGTACGAGCTCCAGAGGTTCTCTGT
The DNA here is from genome assembly GCA_013401275.1 of Pandion haliaetus. Taxonomy (NCBI): domain Eukaryota; kingdom Metazoa; phylum Chordata; class Aves; order Accipitriformes; family Pandionidae; genus Pandion; species Pandion haliaetus. The sequence continues at coordinate 34,762 of VYZV01017690.1, forward strand.
GAGAAGGCAGGAGGCCGGGCAGCGCGGCCGGCATGGGGATGTGCCAGGGAGCTGCCCGCAGCCGGCACAGCACTCTCCGGCTCCGCAGCCCAAAGCGACGGAGCACCGGGGTGTCCAGCGCTGCCTCCGCCCGCCCCGGCCTCGCTAAGCAGCCGGCACGGCCAGCAGCCAGGGCTGCTGGCATCTGGCGGGCGAGGGATGGGGCATCCCTGGCCTGTCACGGATGTGCACAAACACCAGCCTGGGGACAGGCCCAACAGCGTGGGTGGGCAACCAGAGCAGGTCTGTCCTGCCGCTGGCATCATCCCTGCAAGATACTGGAGCAGCTGACATGGGATCGCAGTAGCAAATAATTAAGAGGGCAATATAATTAATGCTGATCAACACAGGTTTAAGGAAAGTGGATCGTGTCAAAGTAACTTGATAATGTTTTTGATGGGATTATGAGCGCAGGGCTGATGTAACAGGCTTACTGTCCCTCCGCGTGCTGCCTTGGCCGCAGATCGCGGTGAGAAACTGGAGCAGCAGAGAGCAGCCAGCGTCTGGGCACGGCGGGGAGAGGCCGACAGCCCTCAGTGCGGCATTGCAAGGGGACTGCTGAGCGGGTCCAAAGAGGCCCCACAGGGACCAGCCCTCAGCACCCGGCACCGAGCACCCCTCCCCAGCCGCACGACCTCCCGCGACCGCTCTTGGGTGACAGACGGGGATGGCTCCCCCCGACACAGCCCTGCCCATGTCATCCTCCTGGAAAGGCACGTTTCTCCCCGCAGGGAGACCCAGTGCCTGGGGCACAGCCAGCTCCAGCCGCCTCTGCCAGGACCACGTGGTGACACCCCGTCTCGAGACACTGCCAGCCTGGTCATGGTTGCCACCAGCTGCCCCAGAGCCGGGTCCTGGCTCTGCCCTGCACACCCCAGGTTCAGGAGCATTTGCTGTCTGCTGCCCTGACAAGGACTGGGTGGGGGTCCATGTCCCCTCCCTGGCAGGACCGTTGCCAGCAGGAGTGGGCTGTACCCAGCAGCCAGGGACTCCTTAGCTGCCCCACGAGACCTGAGCGTGGGATGCCATCGGGAGCCTCCCAGACACCCAGCGAACGTGCTCCACCACATCACCATGACGCAGCCTGGCAGCCGTAGTGCCAGGCACCACGCGCTTAGTGAAGTCTGAGGCCCCACACCTGGGTCCACGCAGCCACAGCGGCAGGGACGGGCTGGAGCCGGGCCGCAGCCCCTGCGGCGCACTCTCAGCCTCGGCACCCGGTGGGCATGCAGCCAGGGCTGCCCCCTCAGCAAGCGCCAGCCGTGCCTGGGCACCCCAGCCCCTGCCCTGCTCTGTGGGACCCGCTGGACATGGAGCTGCTGCGAGCTTACTGTATGCACCCGACGTGCCGCAAGGCCAGCACAGCCACCGCCCTGACACCCGCCCTGGCACCGCAGGAGCGCCCGGCACGGCCGCTGCACTGGGGAAGGGCTGATCCTGCTCGTGGCTCCGTGGGCAGGGAAGCCCGACAGGGTGCTGCACTCGAGCCCTGGCACGGCAGCACCCAGAGCAGGTCCTGCCGGCACGGCCCTGCGGAGCAGGGGTGCGCAAACGCCCTCTAAGAGTGGCACTATTGGCCTCTGCCACCCACTGCGGAGTGTGAGCACCTGGCAAATGTACCAGCAGCTCTGAAAAAACAGGTCAAAAGTGGCTCCTCCCAGCAAATTCAGGAGTTTTTCTGCGGCCCTGGCCGCTCTCCCGGTGCGGCTGCGGCCACAGCAGCAGAGTGTCCCCCAAGGGGCTATCACTCCTCACGAAACCTCAGATCAATACCAGCCTTTCCAAAGGCCAAGAGAAAGCAGAGGGAGGATTTATTCCTCCCCAGCCTTTGGGCATCCTTCAGAGCCGTCCTGCTGCGGTCTGGCTGGCACAGACCGTGCACGGGCAGCTGCAGCACCCAGCTCAGTCGCGCGGTACAGGAGCCCATCCCACTGCCCAGCACGGCATGAGCACAGCTCGCTGCGCCCGAGGGGCAGAGCAGCCGATGGCAGGGATCACCTGCGTACCCCCTCACCTGGACCCGGCGCTGCCCACTCAGCCCCACACCACCTGCCTGCCATGCCCGAGGGGCCAGCTGCCCACACACACGATGGCCCCCTGTGGCACTGGCCCCTTCACCAGCCCAGCCGGCAAAGCTGCCCGGCAGGCACGACCGCTGCCCCACCACAGCTCCCTTGGAGCTCATCCCGCGCCTCTGTCCCCACCCCCGTTCCTCCATCCCCATGCATCTGGTCCCGTGCCGTGCTCACCTTGGATGAGGCCACTGGCGGCACCGGGGATGCCCTCGATCTCGGTCACGTTGTTCATGGTGAAGTACTCATCACAGGTGGCGTTGAGGAAGCGGGAGGTGCAGAAAAGCTCCCAGAGCTTGGAGCCCACTGTCTCATTCCCCTCCACCACCATCTTGGTGCAGAGGTCGAAGCCATGGCGCGAGAGGGTCCTGTTGCCCAGGAGGCAGATCCTGGGAGGTGGGGGGGGGTGGGCAGGCACTCAGCCATGCGCCTGTGCACCCCGGCCCCGCTGCAGCCCCGTGGGACGCCGTACTCACGGGAAGCTTGGCGGGTCGAAGGCTGACTTGATGACACCAGCGTAGATGGCGAGGATGGAGAGGATGACACAGCCCAGGAAGACCAGGGCAAACTTGTTGACATACTTGACCCCCACAAACACCACGGTGGCCATGCAGGTCAGCACGCAGGTGCCATACACGCGCATGTTGTTGAGCATCGCGGCCGCCTCCCCACTGGCGTCCTCTGCCTTGAAGATGGCCATGGCTGGGAAGATGTAAGCCTAGGAGAGAGCCATGGCATCACTGCCCGGCTGACAGCCCCGTGGAGGGGACCCCGGGGAAGGGTCCCTCAGCCCCCCACTGCAAAGCCTCAGCTCCCTGATGGGCCACAAGGAGCGGGCAGCATGGGCAGGCAAGGGCAGAGCTGCGATGCCAGGATCTGAGCCCTTGGCACCGCGCAGGGGGAAGGACCAGGCACGTACCAGCAGGATTTCAATGGTGCCCAGGATGTACATGGCGCCGGCAAAGGTGGTGCCCAGGTAGAAGCAGAGCCCCACAGCCCCACCAAACTCAGGTCCCAGGGAGCGCGAGATCATGTAGTAGGAGCCACCCGCTGCCGGAGAGAGCAAAGGTGGGTCCCAGCCAGGCCCCAGCGGCACCCCCAGCCCTGCCAGGCATCCCGGAGGGCAGGATGGAGCTGGAGCAGCCCTGGACCTTGCTCCAGCACAGAGCAGGACGCGGTCTCCAGGGCCCCAGAGCAGCGAGAGCGGCTGCGCTGGCAGAGCCATTCCCCGGGAGCCCAGCAGTCAGGTGCGATGGCTGCAGGGACACACGTCCCCTGGGACGCCAGACAGGTGCTGGAGCCCCAGGGACGTGGGCCATACCCTGCCCCGTCCTCCCAGAGGAGCCCTTAGAGCCAGGCTGCCAGGATCAATGGTCCCACCGTGGCAGCAGGACGATAAATACCTTTAACCACACTCTGCGCTGGGGCCGTGTCAGTGCCGTGCCCGGCCCGGCGGACTAGCTGGGCGGGCACAGCTTGCCTGCTTCCAGTTCCCCGGGGCTCTGCGGGGTTGGGCATGCTCTGGGGGAGGCAGCCCCGGGGCACCCGCACGGCCAGACCCTGCCGGTGCCTCCCCGGGGGTACAGACCGCACACGGCAGCGTCCTCAGGTCTGGCACAGCTCGGGGAAGCCGGCGGGAGAGGCTGCCCCACTGCCCAGCCCATGGCGCCCGGCACGCCCGGCTCCCCATCCTCCTGTCAGCATGTCTCCCTGGCTCCGGCGCGGCCTCGCCAGTCTGGCGGAGGGAGGAGCCGTGGCTGGCAGCTCTCGCTGCCATCTGCACCCTGTGGCTCTGGGGACGGGTGGCAGCTCCAGCTCTGTGCTCCCCCCGGGCCATGGGGAACCCGCGGGGGCTGGTGGCAGAAGGCCGGGGAGCGGCTGGCGGTGACGTCCGCCCTCCCGAGTACGGCGCAGAGCAGCTGCAGAGCTCGGCTGGCACGGCCCATGGAGCGGGACAGCCTTGGGGGAATGCTCTCTGGGAAAAGCCCTTTGCCACGCTTGGCCTGGCTCTTCTGGGGGCGCAGGGGCTCCTGCAGGTGCCCGACCCGGCAGGGAGCCAGCTCCCCTCGGCCCTGGCGCGCGCGCGCACGCGCACACACACACACGCTACCTGGCACCACGCCGTTGGTGGCAATCGCGCTCATGGAAATGGCAGTCAGCATTGTCTGTGGGAAGAAACAGTGTCAGCACCCGGCAAAGCTCCCTCCTCGCTGGGGCAGGGGGACAGGGGAGCAGGAAGGGAGAGCTGGGGCCATGCTGGGACACGGGGCTCCCTGGGGCCACGCTGAGATGTGCCACAGGGCCGGGACGCCCACGGGAGAGCCGGATGGATGGACGGGCGGGCAGGCAGGTCCCCTTGGAGGGACCAGCAGCACCGCGAGGGGTGGGGGTCCCCAGACTGCCCAGGACACTGCTCGTGTTCATCCGCCCCAGCCTCTGCCCTGGCGTCACTGTCCTGGCAGGATGGCTCACTGCAGCACTGCGTGCAGGGCCAGGGCAGGGACCCCCCCACCACAGCACCCCCACATGGCAGCTACGATCTGGGCCGCCATTTGAGCACTGTTCTGCTGCCTGTTCCTTTGGGAAGCCGAAGGCTTCTCCTGGCTGTGAGCGGGGCAGGGGCAGAGGCAGGGGCAGGGGCAGGGGCAGGGGCAGGGGCAGGTGCGGGTGGGCTGGCAGCTAGTGCCCCTCTCCACAGCCTGGCCAGCCCAGCTGGTGACCCCCAGACCGCGGGTGAGGCCAGCGGGGGGGCCGTCACTCACGCAGGAGCAGCAGAGGAAGACCATGCAGAAGGACTCCATGATGCCGGCGATCCCCACCACCCAGGTGAGGCGCAGGAAGAGAATGACCCCAAAGATGTTCTGGAGGCAGGGCAGGTAGACGCCCATGAAGGTGCCCATCCGCGGAGCCTGCCAAGGGAGCGGGCAGCCATCAGCGCTCACGGGCCTGGCTGGCAGAGGAGCGAGGGGTCCCGCTCCTCCTGCAACGCAGCCGGGGACCCCTGGTGAAACCGCCCACCCGGCAGGGGCCGAGGGACCCGGCTGTCCCCAGGGCAGCCTGTGGCCCAGCACTGCACGGGCAGGGGCCGCATCCCTCCCGAGTCCCTCACCTGCACCGGCTTCTTCTTGCCCCCGTCATTGTTCTCAGCCTCCTCGTGTTCCCGGCTGCCCTGCGGCAGGTTGGTGTAGTTGGCCAGCCCGCTCAGCAAGGACGAGACCATGGGGCTGGTGTCCATCTCCTCCTGTGGAGAGCAGCGCCCCGAGCAGTGAGGACAGTCCTTCAGGACCCTGGCCAGGCCTGGGACCTGGGGACTCCGCCGGGTGCTACCCCACCGCCTGCCCCACCAGGCACGGCTGCGGAAGCTGGGGGACCCTGGCCTGGGCCTCCAGCGTGGCCGGGTGCCCAGGGCGCAGGTCAGGGTGCTGCGGGACAGCTGCCCAGCCCAGCTCCCTCCCCGGGGACCCTCCCTGCCCTGCCGCCCGCACGCCCTACCTCGAAGAGGGCCATGTTCTTGCCATCATACTCTTTGCCCTTCTCCAGGTCCGTGCTGTTGATGAAGGGGCTGCTCTCCTTGGGATTGCCATCGCCTGCAGAGATGCCGCTGGGTCAGCCAGGCAGCCCCCGCCCCAGCCCCCCCCAGGAGAGCATCCGCCCCGCGGGGCTAATGCTACGAGAGGTCGCGGCTGCAGCCCAGCTCCCGCGGGAGGGCTGCCAGGGCCGTGGGCACCACACGCGCGCCCGATCCCAGGGCAGGCAACGGCAGCCCTGCATCCCAGCCGCCAGCATCGCCTCCCACGCCACGCACGGGCAGGAGCCGCCCATCCCCAGGAGCCACGTGCTGCCCTGCCCAGCCAGGCCGGCGCACGGACCCGCCGGAGCGCATCCACGCAGTGAGGCGAGCGGCGCGGATCCAGGGGGAACCCTCCCGGCGGGACGGCCGGCAGCAATAACTCACGGCGCGGGGCGCCCGCGGGTGAGCGCGTCGGGGCTGCCCAGCGCCCTGCGTCCGCGGGCGCAGGATCCGGCCGGCTGCTCAGCCTGCCACCGCGGAGGGCGACGGGCCCGGCGCGATGCCTGGGAGGAGGGCGAGCGGCCAGGTGCCTGGTCCTGCTCCCCGACGTGCACCACAGGAGCAGGGGCTGCAGCCTCAGCCTCACCGGCTGCGCCACAAGGTGGGCAAGCAGCCGGCGGCGGCTCTGCTGCTCTGCCCAGGGCAGAGGAGCCGCCCGCGGCGGCGCAGAGCCCGCAGAGCTGCTGGGACAGGGCCGTGGCTGCTCGCTGCATTAGCGACCTCGTGCAGAAGACACCCGGAGTCGGCTCAACGGCAAGGAAAACAGCCGAGCTGCAGAGCAGCAGAAATAAATCAGGCTGGAAATGGAGCGGCAGCGAGGACGGTGCCGCCGGAGTGGCGCAGCCCTGAGCGGAGGCCTAGAGGGGAGGGGGCAGGGGCCGCGCGGGCGTGGGGAGCCAAAGGACGTGGTGCTGGGCAGCGTGGCTCGGTGGTCAGCGGCCCCCACGGCACAGGGAAACCGGGGCAGCCGGGCCTGGGCAGGAGGAGAGGGGCTCCTCGCCGCACACCCAGCCCCGCCACCATGGCCCCGCAGCCAAGGCACTCACGCTGCTGGCGGCGGCAGCCCTGCCGGGCAGGCTGCCTGCACGGGCAGCGTTACAGACCTGCCCCGCGCCCCGTCCCCTCCGCCGGCCTTGAGCACGGAGCCCGGGAGCGCCCGGGGGCACAGGGGGGCACAGGGGCTCCCCATGGGCCAGGGCCGTGCAGCCACCCACACACCACGGCAGCCCCGCGACAGACCCCGCAACTGTTTGGAGCAGCCCGGTCCTTTGAAGACCGCCTGCCTGCTGCCAGTTGACGCATGTCCGGGATCCTGGGAGCCGTTTTGCTTGTGCACGGCGGTGATTCACCATCTGCAATTTCCCCAGCAGACGCGGCGCTCCTGCCTGACTGGGAGGTGAAGCCCAAGCGCCGCAGGTGACGCTGACCCGCGGGTTGGACCCTGCCTCCCGCCGGTCCCCGGGCTCCTCCGGCGTGGGGCGGCGGTGGCCCTGACGGTGCAGCCAAACCGCGGGGCAGAGCCCACGGGCTCTTCCTGAGCAGGAACGCCCGCGGCGGCAGCAGTGGGACACCCCGGCCGGCGGGCCCGGCCGGCCTGGCTCCGGAGCCCACTCGGACGCGTGCCCAAACCGCCGACACATGCCCTGCCCCGCGGGCCCGGCCGAAGGGCGCGCAGGGGGCTGCCGGAGCGGCCCCAACGCGATCCTCGCTCCGGGTTTAGTCTCAAGCGCCGCACCTACGTCCTTAGGTAACGGCGGTGGCGTGGGCTGGCGCCCCCCGCTCGCCACAGCTCCCACCCACCTGCACCGGCTCTGGGGGTGTCCGCCACGGCAAGGGGGGTGCCCTCCAGGCCGACGGCGAGGCCCGTCCCCAGCGCGGGGACGCGAGGGCGCGGGACCGGGGGCGTCCGGTGCCCACCCCCCCGCCTCGGGACCGAGGGGCGCCGCGGGGGCACGGCGGAGGGGCAGCCTGGCGAGGCCCCGGAACCCCACCGGGAGAGCGGAG
>VYZV01017691.1:0-27638 GCA_013401275.1 Pandion haliaetus
ATTCAGAATGAATTGGTCTCTCAGGTTTTATATACTGATAAATCTACAACTGCTGGGCTTTTGGTAGCATTCTCATTTTTAAGGGTTTTTGAGATGAATCAATGCACATTTGGACAGATCACTCTCTCTCTTTCATCTTGATTAATCCATTAAAGTTAATGCTTTAGACCTCGTCTGCAGCAGAATCTCCTTGAAAACCTGGGAAGGTAAGTTAATCATGGAAACAAGCGGATGCCACATCACAGTCCTTAATATCGCCATTCTGATAACCTGATTAGTAGATCTAAAATGTTAGGGAATTATTTTTACGACCCGAGGATCTCCGTTCCCAATTTAAACTTTGCATTACTGACTGCAAGAAGTAGATTACTTTTGTCAGCTGTGTGAGAACATAAAAGGAATTCAAGTAAATGAGTAGTAGACTTCAGTACAGTGTACAAGCAGTGAAGAACACTTTCATTCAAGTAACGTTTGTAATATAAATATACATCAGTGACATACAGCAAGTATAAAAATTGAGAGTAGTATCAATATTGAAGACATTTACTGATACACAACAAACACATCAAAATAAAAAGTGCAAATACAAGACTACTGCAGTTTTTGTCTCTGGCTTGCCACATAAGAACCTAATTTTCCTTCTCCTGAGTATGCTCAACTAAAAAGTTTTCAGTACTGCACAGTAGTAGCAGTTATTGAATATATGACAAAATGACCGATAAAGCAATAATAAAATGTGATTAATAATTAAAATAATGTATTTATAACACAGGACCCTCTTGCAAAATATAAACCACAGATGTCAAAGAAACCCAGAACAGCCACTTTCTGCAACAAGTAGTGTTTTAAAATTTAGGAAACTTAAAGGTACATTTTTAGTCTCCAGAAAACAGTCTTGAAAAAAGACAACACATTTTTATAAGAAGCTACTCAGGCTTAGGGAAGCTGCTGTCCATCTCTATGAAACCAATGACATACTCATGTGGATAGTGCCTTATGTGAAATTTTTATTTCTTCAGATTCTCTCTTTAGGTGAAATCAGTGTTTTGGATAAAGCATAAGCATATATAAATGCATGTAACTTTATAAAAAGTTATAATTAGAATGAGAAAGAATACAGGAAAGGTCTTTCAAATTCTAACTCAGCAGTTGTTTTAAGAAACTTTATTCCTTACCAGTAGCTGGAACAGATGAAAAACATATCACACTCAAAGGAATTTCAGAAGTCTCAATTATAAATATACCCAGTATTCTTAACATTGCTCTGTTTTTCTATTAATAATAGAACTCTCCATATGCACACAGGAACAGTGGACTGCCACATGAGTAATAGATGAATGGATGAATTCCACTATTTTGAGACATTTTGGTGGATGAAGGAATGAAAACCATCATATGCCACAAAATTTGGAGCATTAAATTCTAGTCAAAAAATCCAAAACTTTAAGTCATTTGAGTTGGACCAGGATTTCATCCCTAAAGTTAGAAAAGTTCAGAGCCACTCTCATTCCTCTAAAAAAAAAAGAAATCTATACAGAAATTGTCATTTCCTTCACTAGAACCAGATTGGGTTTTTTAGTCATCTGAATAGTGGCTGCCCTCTAAGGCATTTTATTTACAGCATTTTAAAGCACAATGGCACAGAGCTTGCTGAGGGGTTTCAGTGGAAAGAGGCACACTATGATCAGCACCTGAGTCACAATTGTAACAATTATGAGAAGCACTGAGAAGCCTGGTAAAGAGAGAAGACAAACTGTTAAGAGAACCCTTCCTCTGGACAGAAGTCAACAGGAGGGAAGAACTCTCAGAGACCTGCAGTATACTTCTCAGTGCAAATTGTTGGGACTTACTGTTTTGTAACACTTCTTTTGGAGCTCACCACCTTTTCCATTGATTAAGTAAATTCATGTCAGACAATCCCTGACACAGGGTAGCCCTCAGTGAAGCAGCACAACCTCAGATCTTAGGTTCCTCCAGAAAATGAGGAATACCTAAATGAATGATTTGTGAAAAGTTTAGTGTGACTTGTCTAGAATGACGTAGAAATTCGTGGCACCAATAGAAATGAAATTCAGTTTTCCAGGATATCATTCAAGAAACAAACCTTTCTGCAGATCTTCTGCTTGTTTAATTCACCACTGAAGGTTTAACATCACAGCAAATGAGCTCTGACAACACTGCCTGCTCTGACCACATGATAGTGTCTGCTCATATAAGTATAGCCTTGCCTAGCCAATGGTACAGACAGCCCTGTTTCAATTTTCCAGCTCACCTTTGTCACCTTAATAATATTGTTCTAACACCTCTTTTTCAGTCTGACTTCCTAAAGACATGATACTGTAGAATAATGGTGACTGAGCATCCCTGCTGTTAACATTTGAACCCAAAAGTTATTTGGCTGATTTCAACTCAGCAAAGACCAACAAGTATTCCTATAAATGCTGCAAAAAGAGATAACTGAGTGGTTGAAAGAAGTGCTGTGTGCCCTTATAGAAGGAAAGGTGGCAGCCTGAGCCTATCATGAGACATGACTTGGTTGGAAACCATGCTCCACGGGTCCACGGCTTGTTTAGCAATTTTACTTTTTTTGGGGCAGGAGCAGGAAAGCTAGCAATTAGAAGAATGAGAAATCCTACTATATGACATCAAACCAATATGAACACAAAAGAATGATAAGCAGATTTTACATCTTTATCGCAAAGATCCCTGCCTTTTGAATTAAGTAACAGCACCAGTAATGGGCCCAGGGAACATTTCTTAGTCCTGAAGTCAGATGGCATCAGCTTAGATCTTCTCTGAGCCTCATATAGTAAACAGGGGGCTCTAAAACAAAGTTACTTGGTTCTGTTCTTTTGTTTGTTTGTTTCATTTTATGATTTGAAGTGTCTGAAATAATAGGAGGGTAGACTGCAGCGACTCACAGTGTTACTTTTTTTTAGCATGCAACTGCTTGCGTGCCAAGCCCTGGGATAAGACATGACAGCACATGGGAGTACTTGATGATGAAAAGCATGCTGAGATAGTACTGGAGCACTGTGGAGGGAGTCAAACTTGATTTTATCTTGTTCACACTGCTTCTTCTGGAATGGCCCCTGGCGTTTACTCCCTCAGGTACTGCCTCAAAGAGCACCAGCTGGCCCAGACCACTAATGTGTCAGGGACGGTGCTAATAAGCGGGATGGCTGAGAGCAGGCCAGGGCTCAAGACGGTGCTCTGGCACTGTTTTACTTACTATAAAGTTCCCTGCCATAGAGCCAGCAGGATGTAGAGCTGGGAGATGGACAGATGAGCTGGATGTAGATGAGAAATTGTCCAATGTGTTTCACTGATGTCGACTAACAGAGAAAGAACAGTAAAGTTTGGAAATCATAAATATATTTAAATAGGAATATCCTTCTACCCATTTTGTATAAATTAAGCCCATATGCCTAATTCTCTTCAATCTGTCACCATACCAAAGTGTTTTAATAATCTCTTGTTCTTCACTGTTGCCCCTTTCTGCTCACGTAGTTCCCATCTTCTCTCCACTGGCTTCTCCCAGTTTCCTCCCTTTCCTACCCACTCCTAGTCTCATGCTTAACAAAGCAGAACATATTATTTCCCTAGTCTCTTTCTTGGAAAGAGATGAACCATATTTAGCCTCAGGCAAGCAGCTGGAATGAAAAATTTCAGTCTAAAAGGATAAAGTTTAGTAAAGTTATAAACAATCAAAACCACAGACCCACCTTTGTATTAGACAACTTGAATAATATGCTAAAAGATATATGTATAACACACATAGCCTAATGTATACTCAAAATATATAAATAAAAAAACAGCCCCCAACTATACCTGACATCCTTCTGGCAGTATAGTCTGGACGGAAAGATTTATACTTTTAAGACTAAAATTAGCTTAGAGAAACAGTTGCAAACACAGCAATGGGGAGTATATTCTGATCACTTCGCCCCCCAGAAAAAAAAAAAAAAAAGGCAGAATGAGATAACCCAATCAAAAGGAAAAAAAACATTTCCTGCTTCACAGGTCACCTAATACTCAACCTTGCCCTGCAATTCTTCTGATGCCAAGGGACCTTTGGACACTGGAGGATAAATAACACTCATTTCCTCTCCAGCATGTTGCTGGATGTACCACTAAACAGGAGAAAGATGTGGCAGCATTAACGTAAGTATTAAGATAACTTACTTAAAAAAACAAAGAAGGGGAAAAAGAAGGAAAAAAAAAAACCAAAAGGATATTTTCAGAAGCACAAATCAATGATTCTTTCCTTTTTTGACACACTCAAGTTATACAAACCAGGGAAAATAGAAGTATATTTTTTTCCGAACACGTAAGATCACTCTTCCAAAAATAGCATTAAATCGGCTGGTACAATCACATGCTAAATTCAGTCTCATACGGCACTGAAACAAAGATCTGGTGGAAGATTTTTGTAAGGACTGGAAAATCTTAGAAAAAAAATTAGTTTTTATATCTATGTAACGTAAGACAACAATTTAAGCTCCCATTAAGGAATGCAAGAATATTATTACAGAAATAAGGAATTTACAATCATCGCTGACCTGCACAAAGTAATGATCTGAGTTTTAATGCACTGAGTTTTTGTTTTAATCCTTTAAATTACCAGCTTTGTGTCACTACCTAAGGTAAAAACTAAAGTGGTGAGCAGCAGCCTGATTACGTATGATAAATACTAATTTGCTGTACATGACAAAATTAAAAAATGTCAAGAACAAAAGTGTCAAAATTAAATAGTTCATATATAAAGCTATTAAATTAATGGAGCATCTGAAAGCTAAAGCCTTCCAGTGAATGTGATAAATCTGTGTAAGTTAGTGTGAATGCTACATTCGATATCTACGATTCAACCAAAAGAACTTCACAGCTGCATCAGTGCGCACAAATGGGTAACAGAAGTGAGAAGAATTAGGGATGTGTTATTCACTGGATGTTATGAGACAGTGGTTATACTTAGATTGCTAAAACAATTCTTTAACTCTGCTATATCTTAAAAAAAGTATCTCTCACTTTTCACAGCATGCCAGTGAGATGTAGGATGGAAATGGTCTACATGCTCTTTTTTCATTGTCTCTTTGGCAATCTGCATTTTCATGAACGCACTAAGACTACTTCATAAACCAGATGGCATTACACAATGAAATCATTTTAAGTTGACTAAAAGATAGGAAAGATGATCTGTAATATTAGAGAAAGTCTGTCATAGTGCATAAATGCTAATAGTTGGGCAATTGCAAATATTTTATCTTGAAATACTGCCAACTTTGTAATTGTGGCAGGATATGAAAGTTCATATAAGAAGTTCAAGGATGAGTAGAGGCATTTATGCAGAGAAAAAAAATACTACCATCTTTAAGTTGTATTCTTATACTTCTGAGTACCAGAATTCATTTAAAACCTAAAATCAACACCAACAAAATCCCCTTTAAAAACAATAATGCAATAAAAACCTTCAAAATATAAACCAAGTATGTTTCTTGTAACCTAAGTTTGAAAATAAAATTATGCCGTTTGTTATGAGAGGTATGATCTACCCCATTCACCTCCATGTGGCATTATTTCCAATAAACCCAATAAACCATTATTATATTTTAATAGCTTGATTCTGAAAATTTTTCCTGCTTGTCAAAGGAAAAAAAGCAAACATACAGTACAAACATCCATTAGTTAGTGTGAATAAAAACTGTAACGCTATGTGAGTAATTCTCCGAATTACACACAAACCACTAAAGGACAGGAAAGCAAAAAAAAAGGTCAAGGGAAAAAATGTCCCCTCCATAAAGGAGAAGGATCTGAGAAAGTGATTTTCTTTCCTCTGTACATTGCTTCAGGTGAGCATTATATATATAATGACTATAAGTGGAGCTGTTATTAATTAATTGTTGCATACTATGTTCGAAATAGTTGAATGTCAAATAAAGTTTAGACAATTCATTGTTTTAAATACACTCCTACAATACCTTCTCCTGATTCACAATTGTTTCACAGATGCTGTTGACTACCTTATTATGTGTGTGAAGACAAAAGCACACAGCAAGTTTCATTTCACACAGTATACTGTTGTGAATTTTGCTTTACTTTTTCCTTTACTATTACATTGATTATTGCTATTTATTAATTATTGCTATAATCTATTTTGAGTAAGCTCAAGACACTAGAAAGGTCAAATAAGGAACCTGAAAAATAGTGAATAGGGTTCCAGAAAAATCTCAGAAATATACTTGAGATTTCAAAAAGATAAGTGAGTTCATGTCTTCCTGCTTTTTTGAAAACATGGAGAAACAAGCTATTATATTAAAGAAATTAAATGCAGAGAGAAATTGTTTTATTAAAAGACAACCTAATTAGAAAATGTTCTATTTGTTCTGTTGCAGAAAAGTATTTTTCAATCATAAAAAATCCAGATGTTTCTAAAGAGCATTTTTAAGAATCTGTGCATTTTTTGCCCATCATAAACTTATGGTAATTTAAAAAAGCCGGTGCTTTATATACTGACTGACTGAAAATAATAACCAAAACTGTCATATGCATTTGCTCACATGGCAGAGATGGTTGGACATGAAACAGTTTTGTGAACTCACATCTGCCTTCTCTTTATATAGACCACCTGTATCTTTCACACTTCCACTTCATAAATTCAAGGGGCAAGGGAGTTACTAGTTTCGAAAGATAAAATCTAAAAGGGCAGAATACTTTGAATTACTTTGAATATATTTTCTATACAGGGAATAGTCTCTTGAAAAACCCAAATCAAAATAATACCCTCCAAAAAGCTCTGAGACTGTTTCTTACCAAATCCCACATAAAACAAAATTATAAACATTTGTCACAATCACATTTTTTGTAGCACTAGACAATTTTCCTTTGTCTATGACAAACTTTTGATATAAAAATGCAGTAGAAGAGAAGTAAGTTAAACAGGTCAAGCTTGTTGCATCTCAGTATCTTTTAAACAGAACTCTCATGTTTAACATGAATTTGTTTCTCTCTGTTTTGAAAGCTTATTTATTGCAAAGGTTGGGAGAAAAAAAAAAAAGATTTAACCAGGAAAACTAGCTGGCAAAGACACATTACCAGTAATCATGTTTTGTCAGTAAATATTCAGTTTGTGCCCTAGACTCTCAAGCCATTTTACAAACATTTCCTGTTAAAACATTTTTATCTGCTGTACAGACTTACATGCCAACATGTGCCAACACATATGGCTATTATCAGTCAATGGTACACATTTGTTTAGTGGCTCCATCAACTTTTGTACACCTATATAATGATAACTGTCAACTCTCCCCCTCACTCACATTTTTGGATTATCTTTTCTTGCTGTTCACAGCTCAGGACACAATCTTGTTAACAGAAGAAATTTAATTTGTTTAAAGATTTTTAAAATTTGAAAGAAAGACCACTCCCTGTTAGCAGAACTATGAAAATGACTCTTTGCTCATGTGAAATTGTTTCATTTCTGAACAGACCATGACCAGCCCTGGTGAGTTACCTGAGAACTAGAAAGAGTGTTGTTTCTGATCCTCCTAATTAATGAAGACCCAAACCAAAAACGAAGCAAATGAAAACTGAGGTGCACACCAGATCTGTCAAGGGCAAGACAGTCATGTGTGTGAGACAGATCCAAAATAAGGCTTAAAAATATTAAGCATGGATGATCCCAAAACTGCTTAGGGGATCACCTCCTTGTTGTACGCAGTATTCATCTGCTCCTAGCACTTTTGGTGAAAATGATTTTGAATAGTAAAAAGGAAAAAGCAGCAAATTTGCACAGATCTAAAACAGATGAGTTTCCTTAGTGGGGAGGACACTTCAGCATATCAGGCTCTGTTTAGCTGAAAACGTGCCTTTTGCTATTACCTGTTGTGGAACTTGCTGCGTCCTCTAATGCGCTATACAGATAGTTAATTACTAACATGGTAGGTCCTTAAAAAAAAGGCAAGAGACTGTAATATCTTTTGAAACTAAGATGCCTTAAAAGTGAAGTCCTAGACACCATGAAGTATATTTTTGCTTCATACTAATCCCAGGTTACAACAGCATACCTGAGCATTGGTGCACTTTAACAGAAAGACATACATACTGCAATTCATCTAAGGACTTCTACCAGGTGTATTCCTGATCAAAAGGTTAAAATGAAATAAATTTCTTTGTTTAGAACTCATGTGCTTTTAGATAATGAATTTTTAAAGATATATGGTTACAATTCTTGTGTTATTTTGCAGTCCTTGAATCAGTGTTACTAGGGTAGTGCAAGCCATTATTATCATGTAGATACAAAAATAAAACTACATGATTTCAGAATGTGAATTTTGTTCTAGTCAACGGCCAGATCCTTAACTTCTGGTACTGGTTATACAGTTCAGACAGTTAATAATCAAGACATATTGGAAGTTAAACTTCCTTCAGAGTTCCTCAAACTGGACATAGAAAATCACAAGCAACTATTAAACTAGGTGAATTATTTCAAGGGCCATGCTGTGGGATACAGTATTCCATCCCGGCTGTGCAGGACGGTCATAAATGGGGGTATTTCCACACAACCCTAAGAACAAAGATCCTCAGGATAAATTAGACCAACACTACATGGCTACATGGCTTCCAGTACCTGAACTTAGTGCTGAGAGCTACTGTGGGTGTCTCAGGAAGAGATAATGTATGAAAGATAGGGCACTTTTACACTGACTTCTTTTTTTTGTGGGTGTAATAACAGTTGGTAAAGTTGTAGCCAGTGCAAAACTTTGTGAAGAAACATAAAGAGTGGGGGAAAACATGAAACTCTTCTCCCACTTGATTGGACACGATCTGCCACATGTGTTGCTTTAGGATGATTTAAACTCTGAATTTATACACTGTATATATCTACAGTTCAAGATGTTATTAATAACTGCATTTCACAAAACGTCCTCTCTCTGGGCACATAGTATGTTGTACCTATCTGATAGGTCTAAAGTTGGTAGACAGATGTTGCAAGTCATCCACATTATGGCCCACCTCTCTAGAGCCTGTGCGTGCAACAGCCAGCCATCTGTTTTCTGGACTCTCTGATCTCCCCATTCTTTTAAGGCCAGCCCTATGGAGAATGGTGGCAGCAGTGGCTTGCCATCCAGTTAAAAAATATCACACCAGCTCCTTTACTTTTTTATACTGCCCGGAGAATGTGGAATGCATTGTTTTAATTATAAGTCACCTTGTTACTTGCATTCTGTTTATTAAGTTAAATCTGTTTAACCTAGAAGCTCTCTAAAGAGATCTATAAAATTTGGATTATGCAAGTATTTATCAGTTTTCCAATTACAGATAACATCTGACAGGGAAAAAAAAAGAAGGACACTCCCGCCCCCAAACCAAAAAAGCCCTTTTCAAGTGATAGGATGGCCTGAGCCATTTCATTCTACACTGGGATTCTGTCAAATGCCGCATGCTCAGCAGGTAAGCCCTGATCTATGAAACAGCTGGGTCATAATCGTTCATTAAGAATTTCACTGGGCACCTCACAGCTCAGCATTCAACAGTGTTTCCAGACAGCCCACTGCAGTGTAGTATGGATATAATCAAGCTTGCTCAGAGTAAGATCCAGGTGTTGGAAACATAACAACCATGAGCTCTGCACAAGCAAGTATTACCCTCTATTTTTCAACTTTGCTAATCAGATTTGAGAAAAAGCGTTAACAGATGACTTTTTTTTTTGATCCTGACATTTCATTGGACTATGATTTCTTCTGTTTCCTCCCCCACCCTGTACAACAATGTACTCAAATGTATGTAGCATCTTCTCTCTGCAGAAGGAAATACTGCTGTGCAGATAAATGAATTATTCTTTCTATGGAGATTCTTTCATACTCTGGCTTCTAAATATGATCCACACTTACAATGAGAAAGTAGAAATCAAGAACAACACTGCTTGTATTAAACAAACTGTTATCATTATTTTGCATTCAACAAGGTAATAAATAAGGAAGTGTAAGCAATACAATGATTTCTCTTCCTCTTCTGAACACTCTTTTTCAGTCTCACAGTTATGTTGAAATAGAAATGCTGTGGGAACAAAGTATTTTCCTTTCCCAGCAAAAATCAAATTGCCTACTTCCGTCTTTTTTTTTTTTCTTTTAAACTTGCAATTTTTCATGACAAAAAGGGAAAATAAAAAGTGAAAAAACCTCCAAGGTAAATGATCAAAAATAGTATTTTACTAAAATATTAATCCAAACTTTGGAAATTTGCTTTCATATATTTCTGTTTTCTAAAGCTGGCAGTTACAGAAAAATGCAAATGTCATATTCTTGGATGGGAAGTTTAACTTGTTTGAGAAAGACAAAGAAAATATAACTTGATTCTGTGTGCTACACTTACTCTTTGAAATGATGGTACTGGAGTAGCACATACTGTACAATATTCTTCTTATTGTACCAGGATGAGGATAAGATGACCACAATCCTTCATGCAGTGCTGGAATTAATCTCAAAGTAAACTCCCCCGCCCAATGAAAATCCTTAAAATACTTCATAGTTCTCTCTTTGTTAATGGCAAAGAGTTTAAGAGAGTTACCTGGTAAAAAAAAATTGGCTTACACTGGAACTGAAGATACGCAAATGTGAAATTTAGTCTTGGCTTTAATGGCCTCTCTTTTGACATTGTCTCTTAAACGAAGACCACGATTCTCATGCAATCCGTATCTATACAGCAACTGGCTGTGTCACGGTCCATAGTGATTCTGGGCAATCCCATGCTACACTTAAACACTGCACATACTCAACTCCATTTTGTGTTTTGATGGCAATTCTGTATGAATGACTGCAGACGGTGCCTGCTCAGCCACATCCATCCCGTCCACTCCCAATAACTGCCACAATATATTTTAAAAGGAGGTTGTGCTGCCCTATGGCCACTTTGCTGGAGTGAATAGGCAAATAATTAGTCCCCACAGTAGCCAGACTTCTCCTGTCAACCTATACTATATACGCTCACCTGCACTGGCTCAACCTCTCCATTCCCATCGCAGTCCTGTGTTGCAAGAGCAACACAGTGCCGAAGGGCGAGACCACATGAAGCTCCAAGCAAGCTATGCCTCCTCAACTCCTGGCATCAGGGTGAAGCACAGGAGGGCTGTGCAAATGTTGCAACCAGGTCTGGAAGGGGCGTCATGCTTGAGCCGGACCCACTCTGAATGGGGTACCTGGAACATGGTGTGGTTGCTCTTATGCGGCTGCAAGGGCCTGCAATGTGGATATAGACAGACTAGTCTTAAGGAGGGATCTAATGGAAGTGCAGACATAGCTATTGACATCAACAGATACTACAGCTAAAAACTAGGAAGACACTTCTTTACTCCAAGTTGATCAATGTTATGATATGTATCCATTTCTCAGGATTTTTTTCTAAGAGTAATGGCATGACATTGTTTCTCAACGTATATAAACTAGTAAATAATTCCTTTAATTGTTCAGTAAATGAGAAGTGAATTTTTGTGTTTAGATTGCAGCTTTAGAAAACAGCTGCAGCATGTCAGCTATACCCTCACACTAGGGGAGAGTCAAGGGTTACCTTCTGCCTAGTTAGGCTGATTTAAAATTAAAAATATATAGATTTTCTCTTCTGTAGCAGTTTCTCCTACATTGGCTAGCACAGAATGGGGCTTAGCCACCACTCCTCTCAGATCACTTTTCCCTGAGTAGGAGAAGTGTCCCAAGTGTGGCCAAGAGGTCTTTTCTAAGAAAGATAGGGAGAAAAGGGAGAAAGAAAGGCATTATGTCCTGATTACTATGCCCCACACAATCTCTGAATACAGTTTCAAGATACAAACTAGACCTTGGTACACAAAAAGGAACTTTGCATTTGCACATTTAATCAACAAGTTTCCATACAGACATATACATGTCAATCTCTTGTAACCTGGTTTTACATAAAATTTTTGGAAAATCAAAAACCTTACCAGGTTGTTGTGAATGGACTCTTGCACTTTCACTGATCCTTGTTTAAATTTTAATAGCTGTTACACAGGTACTTTGTGCAGATGGCAAAGTGAAGCTTTTTTTAAGAGACAGGAAGAAAAACACAGGATACTTATTAAAGAACAAAGAATACAGATGTGGTTCCCCTTAAAACATCATTCTCATTGGACCTGATCTCCTGTGTTAGAAACTTCAAATTGCCAATATCAGTTAGCTGCAGAAAATAAATTGAGGTGCTGTAATATATGTAATTTTCTGGGAATGACTGTCTCCCAATGTATTAAATAAACACCAATGTTTTCTGACAACACAGTTCCTGGCCACAAAGTAGTTAGCAACTACTGAGAATAGCAATGGGAAATAGACCAGTACATCATATGGAAGCTCTTACGGGGGGAAAAATAAATAAGAAAACAATAAATAAATCCTACTAAACAGGGGAAAAAAATTGAGAGGAACTTAATGTCCTGTTATACACATAACAGTATTATGCACACTTACAGAGTTGTCGTGTAAACAGAGAGTGTGCTTCTTAAAGACAATTAATCTCTGTATAGTATTCTATATTAAAGGTAATTAGAATTCCACTTCTTTCACTACTTAGCTAAAAGAGTTAAAAGAGTGTGACAGTACTTCTCAGGACCATTGTGCTAGCACATAAAAAAAAGGATGTAAATATTCTAGGCTGGGTTACTGGAAAGAGAAAATGTGCTAAGCTAGTAGTTACTTGATCTGTTTGAACAGTTTTCAAATGCTACGCATCTGAGACAATCTTTTTTTTCTTTTTTTTTTTTTCCTATTTACCATTTAGAATCATAGAAATTTCAGTTGAAAAGGGTGTCTTAAGGTCATATGGTTCAATCTCCTGTTTCAAGGAGGACTACATTTAATCCTGGATCAGATCAGCAGTAGCTTTATCTAAAATCTTGAAAACATCTAAGGATGGTTAACCTGTTCCAGATTCAATCTACCACTACTGAGGCATGTTTCATTGTCATGTGTGTAATTCTCCTTCAAGTACTCATACTCTTCATGAGATCTATCACATCACTCCTTAGCCTCCTCAAACTCTTCTTATAAGTCATGCTCTATGTCTCTAATCATCTCGGTAGGAAGTTTTCTGCAAGTTTGCTAGAAAAATAATTAATATGATATTATTAAGTGCAGTGGTTAACATTAATAGTAATAGAAATGGTTCTGGACACTTAACAAATGTCACCCATAGAACTCTAGCTTGTTCAGCGTCAACCTGCTCTGGCAAGACTACTTTATAGGGTGCACTGGTTTTGGCTGGGGCAGAGTTATTTTTTTCCTAGTAGCTGGTACAGTGCTGCATTTTGTATTTAGTATGAGAATAATGTTGATAACACGCTGATGTTTTAGTTGTTGCTAGGTAGTGCTTATCCTAACTCAAGGATTTTTTCAGTTTCTCATGCTCTGCAGGCGAGCAGGTGCACAAGAATCTGGGAAGGAACACGGCCAGGACAGCTGACCCGAACTAGCCAAAGGCATATTTATACCATTGGATGTCATGCTCAGTATATAAGCTGCGAGGAGTTGGCTGGGAGGGGCGGATCACTGCTCAGGGACCAGCTGAGCATTGGTCAGCAGGTGGTGAGCAATTGCATTGTGCATCTCTTGTTTTTCTTGGGTTTTATTTTTTTCTCTTTTTGTTATCTTCCTTTTAATTATTATTATTATTATATTTTATTTCAATTATTAAACTGTTCTTATTTTAACCCATGAGTTTTACTTTTTTTTTTCCCGATTCCCCTCCCCAACCCACTGGGGTGGGAGGGGAGTGATCGAGTGGCTGAGTGATGCTTAGTTGCTGGCTGGGGTTAAACCATGACATAAGGATAGCTCTGTCTCAGGTAAAATCTACATTATCAGTAAGCCCTTGCTCTGATTTACTTTTAATTTCTTCGTACCACCTTACTTCCAAACTTTGGAATAGACCATAGAAAAATAAATATTATAAATATTTCCTAAATTATAAATACTATTCTACAATTTAAATGTGACATCTTAAAATAGCAAAGTTGTTTGGGATTTACACAGAAACATGTTCTTGTGTCCAAATGATTGCTCCAATGCTTTTATGGACTTAAGTGTTTTCTTTCATCGCTTCTAAACTGTGGCACGTAGAGTGGTGATTTGATCAAAACCTTACAACTTGATCACATATAAAGCACAGATGAAGGCAATGCCTTTGAGAGAGACAGAGTGAAGACAAATTGATGACAGGGAAAAAACCCAAACAAGACAGTTAACTGCTTTACTAATAAGAAAAACCTGAATTCTCCTTTTAGGCATGCTTAAGACTTTTATGTTCTTTTAGTTGATAATCTGTAGAACTACTTCATTACAGACAACAATTAAAAAAGGAAACCTCACACAGGTTTCAAATAAACCTTGTTGCTTTATGTTTTGTAAATCTTAAGTAGAAAGTGATCAGCAATCTGCCAGGAGCTTAGGAATATACTTTTAATAAAGGTTAAAAAACTATGAATGTTGGAAACAGAACCTTTTATTTATCTATATTCTATTCTGTATATAAGAAAGAATAAGGTTTTTCAGTACAGTTAATATCATAACTCCACAGGTGTCCCAAGTGCACCTATGAAGAAAATCTGCTTGTCTGCTGGCTGGGATTTAGGCTATCTTGCCAAAAGTCTGCCAGTTTAACTGAATAATTCATGATGCTTTATGATGTGGACTACTGTCCACGAGACAAGCAGACTCATTTTTCTTATGTCCTGAGATTGGACTCAAAATGTGAGCCAAAGGAGAGGGGAAAACATGATATTATTCTCCAATTTAAATAAGCTTCTCACCTTGCAAGAAATGCACTATACTGCTACTAGTGAGTAATTGTGTCCTATAGTAAAATTGCTCTGATGAAGATGGTGAGGAGCTTGTAAGAATGAGAGCTTTCTGAGGAAGATTTAGTTAAAATCCAGAAGGTAAACTGTAAAGGTAAAAGTGACAGAAAGCAGACCAATTTTTGTAACCCACTATATTTGGAATACCGCTATTCCACTTAATTCATGTAATGGAACGGTTATAATGGTTTTGTATGAAGCATTACCTGGGCACCTAAAACCTTTCTGCAGGATTGAACCAAGTGCAAAGATTGCTTACAGGCCAAACGGATGTAGCAATGACATTTCTTGGGTGACAATTTGATTCCCAGTAATTATTACTTTTAAATTCTATGGCAATTTGCTTTATCAAATGACATATTTTTTGTGTCAGGTATCTGTAACCTTTTACACATGACTGCGCTTGGTGTGGAATTATTTTGATAAGAGAATGTTAGTATAATGTCAGCATCATCAATGTTTCCATCTCTAGAAGTACTCCCATCAGAGATTTGAGGTGACTGCTATAATCTTATTATTAGAAAATAATTGGAAAGATGTCTATAGCACTAATCCACTGAATTCACAGTGAATTTCACTGAGCTAAATCATCAAAAACTCAAAAATGGAATTGCATGTAGATGAAAAGTAAGATGAGAAGTAACATTTCTATTTCTAAATATCTTATATTTGACACTTATTACCTATTTTTTAATAACTACCACAGAAGATATATATTTATATATTTCAATGTTTGTGAATTTTAATGCCTTATTGGTATATGCACAAAGGATCCACAGTTATGAAGGCAAATTATACTTTTTCGGTTGACTTCACCAAATTTAGACAGTTATTTTGCCCACATTTGAGCAATGTTTCCCTCAGATCTATGGGCTATTTGAAAGGGAAATAAAAGTAATAATCATAAAAACTGAAAAATATGTTGCTTAAGTGCCTTCAAAATAAAAATCTTTATATTATTCCTTTCATTGTCTGAACTCCAGGGTTTAGATTAAAAAGCAAAAGATGATTTGTCACTTGACTATACAATAATCAAAGATTAAAAATCTGTCTTCGTACTTCTGCATTACAAATACTTTATGCTATTAATAGGTAAAAGGAAAATACCTTAAAATGCTCTAAATGGCTTACCCCAGCTGGAAGAGTCCAGAGGGTTGTGTGAATGGACTTAACTCCAGTTGGCAGCGGGTCACAAGTGGTGTTCCACAGGGCTCAGTACTGGGGCCAGTTCTCTTTAATATCTTTATCAGTGATCTGGACGAGGGGATTGAGTCCACCCTCAGTAAGTTTGCAGGTGACAACAAGCTGGGAGGGAGGGTTGATCTGCTCGACAGTAGGAAGGCTCTGCAGAGGGATCTGGATAGGCTGGATCATTGGGCCAAGGCCAATTGTATGAGGTTCAACAAGGCCAAGTGCCGGGTCCTGCACTTTGGTCACAACAACCCCATGCAACGCTACAGGCTTGGGGAAGAGTGGCTGGAAAGCTGCCCAGCAGGTAAGGACCTAGGGGTGCTGGTTGACAGTCAGCTAAAAATGAGCCGGCAGTGTGCCCAGGAGGCCAAGAAGGCCAACAGCATCCTGGCCTGTATCAGAAATAGTGTGGCCAGCAGGAGCACGGAAGTGATCATCCCCCTGGACTCGGCACTGGTGAGGCCACACCTTGAGTACTGTGTTCAGTTTTGGATCCCTCACTGCAGGAAAGACATGGAGGTGCTGGAGCGTGTCCACAGAAGGGCAACAAAACTGGTGAGGGGCCTGGAGCACAAATCTTACGAGGAGCAGCTGAGAGAATGGGGGTTGTTTAGCCTGGAGAAAAGGAGGCTGAGGGGAGACCTTATCGCTCTCTGCAGCTAACTGAGAGGAGGTTGTAGTGAGGTGGCTGCTGGTCTCTTCTGCCAGGCAGCTGGTGATAGCATGAGAGGAAATGGCCTCAAGTTGCGGCAGGGGAGGTTTAGATTGGGTATTAGGAAAAATTTCTTGACTGAAAGGGTAGTTAGGCATTGGAACAGGCTGCCCCGGGAAGTGGTGGAGTCACCATCCCTGGAGGTATTCAAAAAGCATGTAGACAAGGCACTTCAGGACATGGTTTAGTGGGCATGGTTGATGGTTGGACTCAATGATGTTAAAGGTCTTTTCCAACCTAAATGATTCTATGATTCTCTGATTTTATGTTTTCTTTCCTCATAAGATAAAATGGTATAGGTTAGGAAAGTTCTTATTCAGAATTTACCTTAAAAATTGTAATGCAACTTCAGTTTTTAGCACTGTTTGAACTCATGTGAATAACATGTATTTTCTACAGCCATTCTGATACTAGCGTTACCATTACTAATTTATCTATGAAGTATATGAAAAAAAAAATCACTATGCGTTCTCTTCCCAAATTATATTTCTTCATAGACTTTTGTATTGGGTTTGTGTGGCAGGGTCTTGGTAGCAGGGGAGAGGGCTACAGAGGTGGCTCATGCCCATGCAGCCCATGGTGAGACAGCAGGTTGTCCCCCTGTAGCCCATAGAGGTGACGGGGGGAGCAGATGGCCACCTGCAGCCTGTGGGAAGGACTCACACTGGAGAAGTTCATGAAGGACTGTCTGCTGTGGGAGGGACCCCACACTGGAGCAGGGGAAGAGTGTGAGGGGTCCTCCCTCTGAAGTGGAATGAGAAGCAGAGACAATGTGTGATGAACTGAACCCCCATTCCCCATCCCCCTGCAACACTGCTAGAGGGGAGGAGGGAGAGAATTTGGAACTGAAGTGAAGCCCAGGAAGAAGGGAGGGGTGGGGGGAAGCTGTTTTAAGACTTAGTTTTTATTTCACATTATCCTACTCTGATTTGATTGGTAACAAATTACATTGATTTTGTTTTTTTTCCCCAAGTTGAGTCTGTTCTGCCCGTGACCATAACTGGTGAGTGATCCCTCCCTGTCCTTGTGTCGACACATAAGCCTTTCATTGTATTTTCTCCTCCACATCCCACCGGGGGGGAGAAGTGAGTGAGCAGCCGCGTGGTGCTTTGTTGCCGGCTGCACTTAAACCACAACAACTCTATCGAGTGGGGTGGGATAGTAGGAAGAGGAAGTGGAGCTAAAGAAAAGCAGGCTGAAAGAAGGGCTCATCAAACTTCAAAGCTATCCAGAATTTGGCACCTAGTCTAAAATACTTTTATAAACTTTTTTTATAAGAGGAGCTGAGCTTCTCCAAGGGCAATGTATTACACTCTAAAATACCTAAGGCAGGTGAGACCAAGTGCCCTCTGGAGATACTTGATTCTTCCCAGTAAATACTAACAAAGCCTAGATGATGAGCTTGGATTAAGTGCTAAATTTTCTAAAACTTAAAGTAGACTAATTCTGTAGTAGACTATCTATCCCTAATTGCAGACCAGTGATTGTTGCCTTCAGAAAGTGAGAATGGGATTCATCACATGTAATAATAGACTTATACAAGTTAACATGCTTAACTCTGAGCTTATCACTCTGTGCTTTCTTAATAATCAAAAAAGATATATAGATAAATGGGTAGGACTTCATTGAATCATAGGCTAATTCAGGTAGGAAGAGACTGCAGGGGGTCTCTAGCCCACCCCCTCTTCTTGAAGCAGGGGCAGCTCTGTAGTCAGACCAGGCAGCTCTGAGCTTTTTCCACTCAGGTCCTGAAAACATCCTAGGATGGAAAGAGATAGAGAGGCTGCACAACCTCTCTGGGACACCTGTTCCACTGCCTGACTAGCCTCATGGGGAAAAAAGTTTCTCATTATCTCTTGTCCTAACCACTGCCATTTTAACTTATGTCTGTCGTCCCTTGTCTTCCTGCATTGCTCTGTTGTGAAGAGCCTGGCTCCATTCTCTTGATAAACTCCTTGTAGGCTGCTGTTAGCCCACTCAGTCTCCCCCTAAGCCATCTCTTCTCCAGGTTGAATAAGACCAGCTCCCTCAGACTCTCCTCATAGGGCAAGTGCTCTAGCCCCCAACCAACATGGTAGTTCTCTATTGAACTCCTGTTTATTGTTGCCTGCTTATATTGTGAAGCCAAAGCTGGATGCATTATTAAACATATGGTCTAATGAATACTAAATAGATTGGGAATAATCATTTCCCTCAATCCAGTGGCTCTACTCCTGTCAATATAGCTGAGGAGGCTGATGGCCGCCTTTGCTGCCAGGGAGCTGCTGACATTGGTTCACCTTGCTGTCTGCCAAGACCACCAGTGCCTTTTCTTCAGACCCACCAGTCACCAGCCTGTATCACTGCAAGGGGTTCTTCCTTCTCAGGTGCAGGACTTTGCACTTGTCCTTGTCGAATTTCATAAGGTTCCTGTCGGCCCACTGCTCCAGCCCATCTAGGTCCCTCTGGATGGCAGCCCTGCCTTCAAGCGTATTGACTGATATGGAAATCAGGGGAGACCTGAAAGGAGGCTGTAGCGAGGTGGGTGCCCATCTCTTGTCCCAAGTAACAAGCGACAGGACAAGAGGAAATGGCCTCAAGTTGCACTAGGGGAGGTTTAGATTGGACATTAGGAAATAATTCTTCACCAAAAGGGTTGCCAAGCGTTGGAACAGGCTGCCCAGGGAAGTGGTTGAGTCACCATCCCTGGAGATATCTAAAAGACATGTAGATGTGGTGCTTAGGGACATGGCTTAGTGGTGGACTTGGCAGTGTTAGGTTAACAGTTGGACTCAATGATCTCAAAGGTCTTTTCCAACCTAAATGATTCTGTGATTCTATGAATGATCCTATTAATTTGGTGGCATCTGCAAATTTTACTGTGCTCCATCTGCTCCAACAGATCATTAATAAAGGTGTTAGCAAGACTATCCGCAGATACCTGCATTTTGTGACCACAACTGGTACTCTGGTTCCTCCTGCCTGTTTTACAGGTTGCATGTGTTTCTGCATATACACCTGAGGCAGGTATCCCTTTGCTATTTTTTGCCATTTCTGAGGTCCATCTTCTTCCCATAAGTCAGAAACTTTTGCTTTCTAACCTCAATAACCTTTTGCTCACTTGTGTCACAAATTCTTAGTTTAAAGCTCTCCTTACCAGGTTGGCCAGACTGTTGGCAAGGGTGTTTTTGCCCCACTTTGACAGGTGCCTCCTGTCTCTACCCAGGAGTCCTCAATCCTCAAAATGAATCCCATGGTCATAACAGGCAAACCCCTGTTTGAGCTGTTGAACTAGGTGTTATCCAGCAAGATTCATCTGCTCCCACCTAAGCTTTCCCCTTCTACCAGCAGGATTGAAGAGATAACATCTGAGCTCCATGTCCTTCAGCCCTAGAGTCCTGTAGTCACTTTTGGTATGCTCCAACCCTTCCCTGGCAGGAATTTTATACAGTTAAATTTAGACAGTTTCCATACTAGCTATTTTTACCTCAGATATTGCAGAAAGGCTTTTAATGGGCAGTGATATCCGAGACATTCATTAAAAAGTGGATTTACTATGTGGGGTTTTTCCCTTGTCTTCTCCATTTTCTTTCTAGCTTTACTTCTTTGAAATTACTCAAGTTGATCGTAAATTATGAGGCTGTTCAGGAAATACTGCTCCCACATACACAAAGTCATAAAACAAAAAGCTGATTAAGGTCAGCCTGATTTGCTGAAGCTAAGATTACTTAAATGCATACTTTCCCCAAGAACCTCAGTCTGAGTTTACCACCCAGCTATGAGGATATTGCAATGATTTAATCCAATAGTGAATTTCTGTTCACATCATGGAGTGTGATTCCATGGAGAACATATTAATACAATTATGCTAAGAGGCTATTTCATTCCTTTTTAGAAGTATGAAATTCAAGATAAATTACTGTAATAAGAACTGGCTCTCTGCAACTTGTCTGTAATAATCTGGTTAAGAAACCAGTGGTATTATGGTATATGTAGTTGTTTCACTGGACAATATGTGAAAAGAACCTGAGTGATAAATATTTCATTGTAGGTTGAGACATAAACGCTAAGAAAAAAAAAAAAAAGCTCATCTTTTTTCCCATCAACATAGGGAATGACAATTACCTGTTTCACTTACATTGCATTGGACATGGAAGGAAATATTTTTTGATTCCTATAACAGGAATTCCTACTTTAACTCAATGCTGTATCTGACAATGACTCTGTATAGCCATAATATTATCAATATCATATTATGTTGGAAAATTGTTCAGATATTTTAGTTTTCAATGAGAAGCTGCAGATTTTAGGCATAAGCATTAAACTAAATAGACTCAGTATTAAAATGAGTAAAGATAGTGCTGCATCAAGTCCAATGAAATTGCTATTTTCTCATGTAATCTATAGTAATCCTACTCTCATTTAGAAGCACAGTAATTTTTACATTCATGCCTTGTAGCTAATGCCATCAGTGCTGTGTAAAAATAATATCATTTCTGTAGATTTCAAAAATAAATTGTTTAAACAGGATTTTGCCATTCCTTTTATTCTTCCCAATTCTGTTACGTTTATGGGGCACCTCTGGCGAAGGTTAGATGAGATGCAAGTTTGATTAAATGGCTCCAGCTGCCTTGCTGACTTTGTGTTACGGTCCACGGCAGTAGAAGAAGCAGGGAGCACTCTGTATTGCATTGAAACAGTGTAAGAAGTGAGGTGCATGCTAGTCTGGACAATGCCAGGATGGGCAACAGCATGTTGTGCAAAGGGACTTCCTTATGCTGCATTTACTGCAACTTCACTTGCCCCTTTCCCCAAACTCGCTTGATTCCTCCTTAAACAACCTGAGCAACATTTCTGAAAATCAATGAAGTTTCAGAGTGACATTTCAATCTAACCGATTCAGTTGACTAACAGAATTCTGCCTATGCCACCTAACAAAATACAGTTCCATTGGTGAATACATTAAACTTAAGGAGACATTTTTAATCACTCATGACTAGCTGTGACAATTAAAAAAAATCATTGCCCTTGGTGGCACCTGTTCTCAAACATACACTAAGTGTTGATACTCCATTTAGACATTAAAGAGCTGAAACAGTATGGCAAGACATGAAACAGAACTATTTTGGGGGTAACAAAAACAAATTGTGCAAGCAGAGCACGTGCTATGGCAGTGTTGAGCACCAGTGCTGCATACATTACTACTGCAGATAGCTGTTCATGTCTTTCATCTGCACTGACACTGAGATTTGCTAGACATAGTTTTTATTCCCTCACTCTTGTTTGTAATAACTCTTTAGAGAAATGAAAATAGAATATATGACTTCTGCCAAGTGTTCTGAGTTTCTGTTCATTCCACCTCCTGCTCCGGAAGTGAGGAATCTGTTGTTGTCAAATATTTTGTCCCAGCTTTGTAATACCAGTTCTCGTAATCCCAGAAGAACAATGTCTGCTACAAGACACCCAGATTAATCTCAACTACTGTCATCTCAACTGTTTTAAGCAACTAACGGCAAAAGACATTATCATATTCTGTACTCTCATGTCCCATAAATTGTCAAATTCTAAAACGTTGAATTCTAAATAAAAATGTAGCAGCATGAATAAAGGCTGTAAGTGCTGCATATGTACAGATCAAATTTGTATGTGAAGGATTTGAGCACAAAGTTGGCAAATATAGCTACTGTATCCACAGAAACAAATGTTAGATGTGATTGTCCTCTGTTAGGGTGTTAAGCTTGGTTCTCTGTTACAGTGTTATACTTCAGTATGCACTGTGGAGTGAACCATAATTTATCTGTTATACAAACAATCACAACTGTTAAAAGCCTCTAAAAGAAGGAGAAAATATGAAAAACATTAAAGTAATGGTAGCTTTTAAAATTAAGCTAGTTTTAACTTATCCACAAAAAGCTCTGGTTCATTTTGACTGACAATTCCTCATAACTCTTTGACAGATTCTTATGACCTCCCAAACAGTGAAACATGGTAACGGGAATGCAGTAAGCAGTATTATCGGCAAATCACAACCTCAGATACTTACTCTGTGTTGGAGACTGACAGGAATATGATAACATTCCTGCAGCTGACAGCCATACAGATCTTTCCATTTTTCAAAGGACACATCTTACATATAAAACAAAGGACACATCATCTTACATGTAAAAAAATTACAGCTGCCTCTTCAATCAGGAAAGTGCTACAAACTGAGCAAAATTTGGAGAAACCTCAAATATTTAAGAGCTGTATCTTTGCATTATACATAATTTCTGATAGCTTTTTTAAGCCTAATTTCATAAAATTAAAAGGAGAAATCTTGTAGAATACAGTCAACAATCACCAGTCTGATATTAGAACCACAGCCTGACAATTTCAGGAATTACTTTAAAAA
This sequence comes from Pandion haliaetus, assembly GCA_013401275.1. NCBI lineage: Eukaryota > Metazoa > Chordata > Aves > Accipitriformes > Pandionidae > Pandion > Pandion haliaetus. The sequence continues at coordinate 23,128 of VYZV01017691.1, forward strand.
GAAGAAAATAAGTAGGGATCAGAAAACAAGTCCCCAGTATTCCCACAGATGAATTTTAGATCCCACAGGTATAAGAAAAGACTGAGGTATTCTGCTGCACAGGAAATAGGATTTGCACATAGAAGTTCTCTTAATTACATATATATCTATATTGGAGTGTAGGGCCTGCCCTGTCTTTGAAATGTTTGGTAATAAAGTCCATAAGGAAAGCTTATCATATACTTAGGAAGACACTGCACAGTAATTTCATCATTTATTATTTTCAAAGATGAAAGATTAAGAGCAATATTTCTAAGCCAGCATGGCAGCTCTAAGTCTTCTTCAAGTGACAGAACTGATAGAAGCATAACTGAAAAAAATGTTTTCATTTAATTAATAAATGCCATGAGCTTCCTCAGACAGAGGTTTCCTGTAACAAAGATCTGGTAGAACTTGACTTCTACTGATAAAGAGATTTGTTATCCAATTTTCTGGTTCTGAAGAAGTTACAGGTTTTTTAAGGAAATGAAACTAGAGAAATCTTTAAAATCTTAAAAAATAATGTGAAGAAAGGGCTTTGTTTTTTCTCTGTGAACTAAAAATATATTTAAAAAGTCTCCTCCCCACTTCACTAGGAAACTCAAAAGTAATAATTTAGATTGAGAACATCTTCCAAGTCATAAATCATGTAAGAAATAAAGAATTAATTGAGAGGAAACTGCTATACCAATGCCTGAAGCTGGCGGTACTGACTGTTGATCTTCAGGTTAGGTTTTACCAAAGAGCAGACAGGAATTTATCATGAAAACATCAAACACTACAATGCAGAAGAAACTGCAGTGTCTTGGTCAATAATCCAGAAAATTACAAGATAGTTCTGATTGACCTTCAGTGGCACACATTCAGGAGTTCAAGCTGCGGTTGACTGGATTATCTGCACACTCAGAGGAGACCGTGCAGAACATGGGTCTCGGGACTGGGACGCAGGCTTGGAACAGAAGCCAGAGAAACAGGCCTGCAACAACTCTTCAAAGAAGACTAACTACACTGGGGACTTTTATGTAGCACAGATGATCTTTGGAAAATCGATGTTAAGTCTAGTTGCAGAACAAGAAGTACTAAGAGGTATACAATGAAATACTGAAGGAAAAGATAAAAAATAACTGCACTATCACTCTCAGGTCACGCCTTTAAATCCATATGTTTTGCAGTTCACAGCAACAGAATACTGGTGTTCACCTTATGCTTTTAGCTCTAATACATCATCAATCCATGTCTTATCTGCACACTCATTGAGCTCATATGCTGTATCTAAGGGATGCTAACAGAAATACTCTAAGAACAGGCCTAGTGTATGTATGTGACTTACTACACCTTATTTTTCTGAACACCATCATTTATCTTTATTGACTTAACTATATTTAAAACAGATCACCGCACGTTTTTCCTGGTTTTTTTTCCATGCTGTATTTCCTCTTCTTTCTGCTTCTAACTTACATCCTCTAAACAAAGCATTCTCTTACATTATGCTACCTCTTCCTCTGCTAGTCTCTTTCCTTCTCACTCTGAAATTTACTCCAAATCTCTATTCCTCCCTACTACCTTTTGTAAAGGTTACTTCTTCACCTTTACTGCTTTTCTCATACCTCCCTCAACAGACATTAATCACTTATTAATAATCTTATAAAGAGGACCTAGAAATACTACTAGTCACCTAAAAGACAAATATATCTGTTAACCAAAGAGTTGCTTGAAATCCACACTACTGTTCAGGCAGAAACCTAACTCCGTCCTGTCCAAATCATCCCCACTGCTGGAAAATGGGATTGTGAAGGGATTTCTACCAGGACACAATAGTTGGAAGGAAATTCAGGGGACTAATATTTCTTATCAGCTATAAAAAGCAAGCTATTTTAGTAATGCTTTAACAGATTCATATTTTTAACATCACATGTAAAATTAAGATAAGCTTATAGGGATGTGTGACTATGTTACTTTGTTAATATAGATAGCAAACGTAAAGCTAACCGTTGAGAAATGAAATCCCTTGGAAATACTTTATAGATCTATTTCTCTAAGTTTCTTTCAAGAGCAGCTTAAACAGAACCAAAAGAAAGTATTTGCATGTGCTGATTGACATAAGGATGGTCCTGGAGGATTTTGTACTTGAGCATACAAATGTGAAATAAAATCAAATTAGCATGCTAAGGAAATTAACACTAACATAAATACATTCCTGAATAGTCCCAGATAGCTAATCCCTGGGAAGAGTAACTTAAACTCTGTTTTTATTTATGAAAATGGATTCTATTAGAGTTCCACTTGCTAAAAATGCTCTAAGCCTTAGGCTATGCCTAAAGGCAGAGACATTTTATGTGCTGTAAATGCTAACTATTTCAAGTATTTCCTCTTAAAGTTACCCTAAATGTGGCAAATTTATAATACCATATAATTAGTTTGACATTCAATTACATTAAAAGTTACATTAACAGTATACATATATATGAACTAATTTCCTGTTTGAATTATTTGATAGATCTAATTATAATTTAAAATACTATTAATCTTTGTTAATCAGCTGCAGTGAATGAAGATGCCTCAAAAGTAATAGTTTTTATATCGTCTTTCAAAGCTTTAAACAAAGCTAAAACAACTTGTTGCAGCACTAATTCAGTAATGAACATAAAAGCACTTAGCGTCTAAAAATCTGAAAAAGGAGTTAAAAAAATCCATTAATAATGAAGAATGAAACACCTGTAACACATCTATAAAACTTTCCTTTTTAAGCTAATAGAATTAAAATAATATTCTTCTACAAGACAGATGTAGGAAAGTATAATCTATATTAAAAAAAAAACCACAAAAAAATTAAGTAACAATAAACCCAAAAAGTTTTAAGATGCCAGAAGGAAGGATTATTTTTTAAGAATATCAATTCCCAATCTTAACTTTTCTTTTAACTTTTATCCGAGAATATGTTTTAATGTCTTACTAATCCAAAAACTTTATTTATTTTCTCTATAGGTGATCTCCATAGAGTTGTTTTAAACTCTCACGCACAAAGCCCAAAGTGAACAAACTGACAAAATAAGTCTTTATTCTCATCAGCTTGTTTCAAAAATGACAACATGCCATATTGGAGATACGAGGTCAGAAGTAATTTTGGCTAGAAGCTCAGATTTACAGAGTCAATTATTTTACACAAGTGCTTAATAGATTGTGAGATCACTTATAAATCTCCTGATGGTAAAAATCTTACTGTTTCAGTGTATTTTGATTTAACAGGAAAGAAACAATCTTGACTTGTAAGGTTTTGAACTAGGACTCATGCTGTAACTAAGGAATTACCAAGTATAGAATTTTTATTATGGGTTAAGAATTCTTGTAAACAAGCAGTGCATATTTTCTGTGTGTGAATTTACATGAACTAATATTATATGTTATAGGCAGCCTCAACTATATTTCCAACCATTTAATAATCATAATAACCTTTCAGCTTGCAATAAATTAAAACTTTCTTTACAGGAGAAGGAGAAGGAGGAGAAGGAGAAGGAGNGAAGGAGGAGGAGGAAGAGGAGGAGGAGGAGGAGGAGGAGAAGGGGAAGGAAAAGGAGAAGGAAAAGGAGAAGGAAAAGGAGAATGAGGAGGAAGAGGAAAAGAGAGAAGAGAATAAGAAAAAAATAATAATGTGGAAAGCAATCAGGTTAAATGCTGGTCAGCACAATCAACTGATTATTCTACAATAAAGAGAAATTTTCCAACAGCAATTGACTACTGACACCAGACTGGAAAAAAGACCCGATTCTGGAGCTGCAAGGCAGATATACTGACAACAATTCCTAACCCATCTCAGAAATCCCTCTTTTTAAACAACATGGAGTGATAATATTTCTTTATATTAAATGAACTAACTTATCACAGGTATGTTCTCTGTGCTTTTAGCATCCATACCCTACAAAGGAACATGGAGATCAAAAAAAGTAAATTTAAAAAAGCCAAGGATAACTTGAAGTCTAATAATCTTTCTTACACTGAGAAAACAGCATAACTGTAAAGCTTGTTTAGTATTAAGTTTACTAACAAACAGGACAAAATACAGATGAACAAGAATCAGAATGTCCATCAACCATGAAGCTGTGATGCTGCAGCTTTCACTGAGCTGGAACTGTGCAGTGCATATGCTGATGGGAACACATTATTCTGAGTAGTAGATAGAAAACTGTGGAAGCTACAAAGAGATCTTATACTGCCGTGAAACCAGATGATAAGATGGCAGCTGAAATGCAATGTCAATAAAAACAAAGTAATGCACATAGAAAAAAAAACAGCTCTAACTACAGATATACAAGAAAGTATTCTAAATTAGCTATTATCATCTCAGAGAGAGATCTGGGAATCAAACTAGAAATGTTTCAAAAGACCCATCAACCCAGTGCTCAGTAGCTGTCAGAACTGGAAGCAGAATGATACAAGTTACTAAGAAAAGAACAGAGAAAGAAACACAAGAAAAAGCCCACCATTACAAAGCTGCA
>VYZV01017691.1:31653-51913 GCA_013401275.1 Pandion haliaetus
TTAGAATATTGTGCAATCTTTGTCAAACCTGACACCAAATAAGATAAATTATTTTTTTTATATTCTATATTTTATTCATTTTTTTTTCCTAAAACATGAGCTGAATCATAAATACTATTTCAAGTTTTCCTTAGCATTACAACTGGAAGAGAATATTTTCAGCTACAACTTCATCTGAGACAGAATCAAAAGCTTTCTTGCTTGACACCCCATGCAAAGGTAAGGATTTAACAGAATCTACACCCCAAATATTTCACCTGACCTACAGACATGCTCTGAGAAATCTTCATGCAGACTTCAATAGGATGATTCAGAATTACAGTGTAAGCAAGACTATCAACTTTTTTCAAACCAGGAGATTCAAGGTGTAATTTTTTCAAGTTAAAAGTGAAGTAAGAAATGCAGCTTTTTAAGATTGTAAACATTCAGTTTGTATAATAAAATTAAATTATCATTGCTCCTCCAGTATTCACCTTTGTAGACTGCATCTTAAAAAAAAGTTACCTTGAGTCTGCTTATGTGCTTATTTTTATTTGTCTGATTATTTTATGCAACCTCTTTTTACATGAACCAACAGATTACAAACTGCCATTTTCAAGCATCTCCCACATGCAGTCCATTTCACCTGTATGCCTAAAGCTACTCCATGTAGTTCATTCATAGTATTACATAGCCTAAATTACGCCATGAAAGGTGCGTCTATACGAAAAGCTAGAAAAGGCGAGAATTTCATGAATTAACTCTGGTGTTTCACCAGAACAGACAAAAGCACACAAAACAAAGGAGAAAGAAATAACTGTCTGAATGAAATATGACTTCAGAAATAAACTATTGTGAACGTGGAAGAGTAAGAAGTGTGGGTAGGGATCTAGCATTACTGTGGCAGGGATACAGAGGTGAAGGTCACATCCCTAGAGAGAAAAGTTTCATTAACCCCACAGTTGAAAGAGCATTTTTTTCTGATTTTGGTTTCTGGTTTTCATCCAAATTCATCCAGAATATTAGATCCAGAAGTGATCCAAGGTTTCATAGGTGTGCATAGATATTAATGTTTTCTTGTATAAAACTCCCTATTCCAAATAAAAGCCTGCAGTAGATTATTTCTTCACAGTGAAAAGTACACTATTTAAAGTAATCTTCACAAAAAGTTAATAAATGGAAAACATTAATACAAAGAACTTCAGAATTAAAATCATTTTATACATGAATCCAAACCTCTTCTCCAAATTTCTTTCTTACAGGAAGCTTGTCACTGCATTGATTCCATCATTTTTTTTATTGTATCTATCTATCCAAAAGAGTACTGATCCAGGAAATTCAAATTCAAGGAAACAGGTTCATTAGCTTCAATAGCATTCTTAATTTGACTAAGAGGTTAAAGTATGTGAACCTTAAATTATAAGAATCTCAAGATAGGAATCATGTCTCTCTGAGTAAGTTTTTTTATTAATTCTATAATAGGATCTAAACTTCCAGATATAGTCATCAATATCTGAAAGAGAAGCAAAAACTACTTCAGGTACAGAAAGCTTTCCATAATCTTTGTTTGCACACTGGACACAATGTCATTTTAGAATTTCCTACACAAAGAACTGGCACCACTTAATTCATAATAAATTAGTTTAGCCATTGTAATAGATGGATGGCCTATTACACTGGTTCAAACCTGACTTGAGTCCTCTGGCTTGTCCCGGAAACTACACTCATGGGTATAATTAACAGCTTAGGACAATTACAGCTGATAGGTTACTTTGTACAGTACTGTCCAGTTTCTCTCTTTTTTACTTGCAAAGTCATCTTCAACTAGGCAAGTAATTTTGTAGCAGAAGCACTAATTGTTAGGGAAGTTTTGTGTTTTGGCCCTTCAGCTTCTAATTTTTTCACTCTAATGCCACCTAATAATAGTAATATACAATTATCTTCTATTTACCATATATTTATATGTAAAATTATTTTTATATATGTATAAATTTAATATGGAGGTAAATCTGAAAAACACCATACAATTGCCACAAAATAAATCTCATGCTGTGTAAAGTACCGACAGAACTGAAGGCAGCATGATACACAGCATACACATTTTGTTTCTAAATACATAAAATAAAGGGTTCTATAACACGCAAAGAGGTTCAAAACTAGCCAGACTCTATGTTACCTGTAAGAATACAACAAATTGTGCTAGATCAGTACCTGATGCTGCCAACAAATGCAGATAATGCAGTTCGCATCACTGGTAAAGGAAGCCAGCAACAACACAACACTTTTTAGTACATGATGGTGAAAAATAAAGCCTGATTTGAATCAAAATGAACAAAGGTCAGGTACTTAAAATTTTCAGACAGACCGAGACTTCCACTTCTGAGGTCTGACAAATGCAAAATTGCAAAACCCAGTTCTTTTGCATAGAGTCCAAGAACTGCTCTTCAGGAAATCTGGTACTGAAAGTCTAGTATTATTTTCCTAACAGTGAAGACCTACTCCACTACTCTAAACCCAGATCTCCTCCTGCCCCAAAACTGTGAGGCTAGTAAACTTTGGCAGTTTATCTGCCTGCTGCCCACCACTTCAATAGAGAGCCGCCAACATTCAAACTGAAATTACTAATCGAGCTGTCTGCATTTGAAAATCTGAACTTCAGATAGAGACTGTAGAAAAATACAGATTAAAAGAGACAAACGTCCGTGGGAGTTTTTGAGCTCCTCTGAGATGAAAGGCACAGGGAAAACCTTGGTATTATTAACTAAAACATGGTACACCCCTGATCCAGTTTCACAGAGTCATATCACATTAAAATTGGGTTCCAGCCACTTTGTGGGAAGGATTATTAGTCTTACCAAAGAAGCTTAAACTCCAGCTGGGCAAAAACCACTGATGCTCTTCAGGCAGGCAACAGGCCCTTCTAGAGGAACCCCATCAGGTACCATCTCCACATGGCCACACAGTAAAACAGGGAGGACATGTCAGTGCATGTAAACAGTTGACACTGAGTCTGGCTCATATACAGTACAAGCAGGATTACACTGGGATTTACACTCAGTATTCCAGCCTTCTTTTCCACACTCCTAAATTGGCATTGCCCTTGGCTTTATAGTTGTATATAATGATTACACTTCCAAAACTTATGTCAAAATTGAAGTATCTGACCCAAGGCTGTTAAAGAAAGAATGTAAATACTGAGTCTAGGGTAACCACTTACTTTAAAAAAGCTCATCAGAATTGGTCAATATTCTTATTTTGTCAATATTCTGGTTTATGCTTAGCAAAATTAAGAATTCAGTAATGCATGCAAAGCTGAAGCCTGAAGTTTAAACTATGCTTGCTGCTCTATGCAGAAGACTTCTATGTTACCAAAGAGAGCTTGTTCTTAAAATCTTAATTTGTATTACATATACCCCAGATAGTAAGCTTCAAAAATTTATAAAAAAAAAAGCTGATTTTTCTCAAGGTCAGGAGGACTGAGTCTTCCAGCTGTTTAGGACTGTTAAAGGAGATATGTAAAATCTAAACAGGAAAACAGTAATAAAGGAAAACATTAAAAATGATAATTGAATAGAAAAAGGTGATTTTTTTCCATTGGCTATTTTTATTGTAATGCCAGTGCTAGTCGGTGCATCAAAGCATCCTGTTACAACTGAAGAAAAACCAATTCATAGACTTTTCCTTCTTGGTTTTGAAAATTCAAACTCCAAATCAGTTCTATTCTTTATTGGAAACACTCTAAAAATTTGTTGTTTTTTTTTTTTACCCTAAATAAGAATTCTTTTCTCCTTTGTGATGCACAGTCTAGACTGCTACACCTTCTCTTTGTTGAGGTGAGGAACTTCTAGCCTTTGGGCTGACTTCATTCTATACTGCCCTGGCACATTCTCTCCAACCTCTTTGTTTTTTTGCTCTTCCCTCTTCCAGCTCTTTCCAACCACTCTACATCAAGTAGCTGTGGGTCGCTATGTCTCTTCTTGCCTTCACTGTGCTCCATACTAGCAGTGTCTTTCCTGAACCCCCACCTTTTCATATTGAGAATACACCACTTCAGCAATACTGCCCCACATCTCTTTGACTGCTTCCCTTCTGTTCATTCCGCGGTCCACATCTTCCCCTCCACAAGTCACTGAATCAGCGAACATTAGTGGGGAGCTGTGTAGGAATGCTATGTGTGGGTTGGAGGAGATTTGCATTGTGCAGGGCAATGGAGAAAGTCTCGACGTGGGTCTGTGCTGAGTGCCCTGATGATGTACAGCAATAGCTGCTTAGTGCACTGTCAGAGTGGCAGAGGAAGACCAATGCTGTAACCTAAAGGTACTGAACAAAGAGGACTATGATGTGCAGTAAAGGCACTGGGCACAAAGGTTGCAAAGTCAGTGTGTAACATATGAGACAGGGAAATAACGAATACCTGCGGAGCATAATATGGAGTATAGGGGAGAAGACTGGATGGCTCCTAGTTAACACATAGTGCATCAAAGGCTATGTCCAAATCTGCTTAACCATCAGTGTTAAAAAAATTCTTCATTGATTGCTGTGGAGGTAAGAGGTTCAGGGAAGGAAGTTGGAATTAATTGGCTGGAAGTTGAGTCTGACTCAGGGAGGTTGGTAACTGCCAGCTTAATTTATTTCTTTATGCAAGATGAATTTACAATGGGAGCTCACAGAATGAACAATAAACAGAAGGTACTTTTTGTATGCTTTAGAAAATATGGAAAGGACAAGAAAATTCTTTCAGGCTTACCTGAGTTTTATATGGCATCTCTTTATTTCATATATTCTGCTCCCTTCTTGTACGTGCCACTCTCCCTTCAAAGGAGAGTCTGTTTCACAGTAAATCACTGTTTCGCACCAAGTCAAAGTCATGTTTGGTTTCACAATATCACATTTTTTCTTGGTGACTACAACCTAGCTCTCATATCCTCTCACTCCTTTAAGGAGAGGCACTTCTTTCCTTCATCCCTTTTTATTTCTCTCCTACCCAATCCTTGGGGTCCCATCTCGACTAGTTGTATATTCTCTTCCTTCACATTCAGTTGAGGCTTAACCTTGCCGTGTCAAAAGGGATGGGCAAGGGTAGAGGTCCTCTGTGTATGCCCTCCTAGGAAGGATGCTAGAGGAAAGACTGAAACTCTGAAAGAAATACTCTGAAACGAGTGGATGGAAATTTCACTTTCTCACTTCCACCTCATCTGAGAGTACAAAGAAGTTTGGACAGCTTTCCTCCTTATCCTGCTCCCCACAATCTGGATAATTAACAAAAGGAAGCATCTACACGTCCTTATTTCCTTGTATAGCTGTACAAACAAGGACTCAATCTGTCATTCGACTGCAAGTGCTTTCAGTCTAGGACTGTATGAAACTCGCTTATGAAGCACCTTGTATGCCTATGATATTGCAGAAATAATACAACAGTAAGACATAAGCAAACCAAGTTATGCAAACAAAAAGTACAGTCATACCTAAAGTTTATTTATGATATGAAAACACCAACTTTAATGATACAAACTTTTTCACCTCCTGCAGTATGACCTCAACCCTTAACAGCAGGGGAAACCCGACTCCTTTGCATCACCTTAAATAGGTAGCTTTCTAAGGTTCTGTATTCAAAGAAGGTATTTTCTCTGAATCAGCCCTGTGCAGAGTATTCTGAAAGAGGCATACAAGAATGCCTGCCATTAACTACTCTGTTCCAGGCGCTGGATGTAGTAGTGCTATTAATGTTGTCACTAATTTAGCTATCAACTTTAACATTTTTTAGGAGTCTTCTGACACATCATCTATCAGCACAGATATTAAATCTAAGGTAAGTTAAAGTGGTATATAGCTTTAAAATGCCATTTCTAACCATATTATAGTCCTTCTTGATTCACTTTTCTGAAACATATTGTTTCTCTGTTTATAGTTCTCTGTGCTTAATGATTATTTAGGGTGGGGATCAGGGAAAGTACTCCTTGACCATACTGCTTTCACATAGTGCCAGAAGAGTCATTTAGCTATAGTTTTATCTCACCCATTGATGGTAGGGGCATTTAAAAAGGCTCATCTCTCTATATTCTCTCACACTCACTGGAGACAAACACGTTGCCCTGACAGGAGCCCACCTTCACACATGAACAGTTTTGAAAGTTTCTCTTTTCCCCCTCTTCTGGCAATAACTGGAACATAGGATGACAAGCAGGGGGGTAATACAAACGTTACATTTTTTCCTTAAACTGCCTCTAATCGGTAAAGGCAGTGGCTTTTCCAGAAGGCAATCTGAGCAGCTGATGGCATGAAGTGTTTACACACATTACATTCAAGCAGAAAACTTACACTGCTAGTCATCCTATGTTCTCTTTAATTGCATAAGAGAAAAAAAGAGAGAAGCTTTCAGAAGGCGATTCCAATACTGATACTATGTGACCTCTGACATGCCCACCTCCTATCACTGTCTGCAGAGGGACCTTACAGTGACCAAACTCCTGAATTAAGGAACGTAACGTTGACCTATTGCCTGAAGTTAGCTAATGAATCAGACTGCAATCAGACTGCTGTGACTATTGGTAGTGCTCTGCCGCAAGATATTAAGCACAGAAAACTCTATCCAGTGATGCAGTGCATACTTATGCTAATGTATAATATGTTCTCTAGTATTTTGTTCAGTTCAATTTAAAATGTCTGTAGTAATTAGGCTTCTAGCCACTCCCTCAGAAAAATGTTCTACAATCTAATGTCACATAAACTCCAACGATTTTTCTCTGCTGAAATGGCCATCAGAGCACGTAGATGAAAGAGGATTAGACTGCATGGGTGACTGCTTAGGAGCGTCAAGGAACTAAAGGAAACGAAGCTGTTAGCATTGATGAACTAATGCATCCAATGAAACACCGGGAGGCTGAAGGTGGTGTCTTTCAGATGAAATGTGAAAGCAAGGCATGAAGCATTACAGGCAATTAAAGTTCTCTCAGCACTCTTTGCAACAGTACCAGTGTTAACCCCTGGTTCCTGGCCATCTTCCAAATCACATAATTAAATTTTGCTTTCCTAAATATTTCCCTGCCCTATCATTTAGAAAGACAGCCATCTCTTAAACTGAAATGGGGTATTGGTGCCAGGTTTAACCGCAAAGGAGGATGCTTCTGAGTGAAAAGTAATTCCAGTTTGGTCACTTTGTAACAGGTACAAGGCTTAGAAAAGTATTTTATCTTCAATTACATTTTATTGACACTCATCCCAGATCTATTTCCCTTATATGTCTGTTATGGGTTTGTGTGGCACGGTTTTCTTTGGTACTGAGGGAGGGGGGCTGCAGACGTGGCTCCTGTAAGAAGCTGCTAGAAGCTCCCCCGGCTCCAAAGAGTCGGACCTGCCTCTGGCCCAGGCCGACCACATCAGTGATGGTGAGAGCGCCTCTGGGAGAACAGATTTAAGAAGGGGAACCAGCAGTGTGGGGGTTGAAATGTGAGAGAAACACCTCTGCCGATACTGAGGTCAGTGAAGAAGGAGGGGAAGGAGGGGCACGTGAGGAGGCTGATGGCCCTGCAGCCCGTGGTGAGATGGCAGGGTGTCCCCCTGCAGCCCATGGAGGTCCATGGTGGAGCGGAGGCTCCTGAAGATGGCCGTAACTCCATGGTAAAAACCACGCTGGAGCAGTGTGGGACTGGAGAGCAGCCCGCGGAAAGGACCCGTGCCAGGGAAGTTCGGGAAGAACTGAAGCCCGCAGAAAGGACCCACGCCAGGGAAGTTTGTGAGGAACTGCAGCCCGCGGAAAGGACCCATGTTAGAGAAGTTGGTGAAGGACTGTCTCCCATGGGAGGGACCCCACGGTGGAGCAGGGGACGAGTGAGGAATCTTCCCCCTGAGGAGGAAGGAGCGGCAGAGACGATGTGTGGCGAGCTGACTCAACCCCCATCCCCTGTTCCCCTGTGCTGCCGGGGGGAGGAGGTAGCGAGAACCGGGAATGGAGTTGAGCCGGGAAGGAGGGAAGGATGGGGAGAGGTGTTCTAATGTTTGGTTTTCCTTCCTAATACCCTTATTTGATTGGTAGTAAATTAAATGGATTTTGTTTCTTCCCTGAGGTGAGCCTGTCTTTTGCCCGTGACCGTAAGTGGGGAATGATCCCTCCCAGTCCTTGTCTTGACCCACGAGCCTGCCTTTGTATTTTCCCCTCATCCCAATGTGGCCAGGTGCGGAAGTGGGGGGTGAACAAGTGGCTTCGTGGTGCTTTGTTAGCAGCTAAGCTGAAACCAAAACCACGACAATGTCCAAAGTGTTCCCCCTCAATCTGTGGTGTACAATGCTTCAGAATACTGTAGAAAATAATCTGCCAATTTATTACATAATTATTTAAACTTAATTCCTCTACATCCCTGTTTGTTACTCCGTAAACATTCTTAGACTCTGGAAGGAGATTTAAAGATTCACTGCCATTAGGAAGCATTTGATCTCTAAAAAACAAATAAAAAAAAGTACTCAGCCTTAGACTCCATAAACCCGTATTGGGCCTGACTTTCAAGCTGTGATCAGTACTCATTCTCTGCTACCTGAGTTAGGCAAAATCCTGGTCTACATCTTTATCTTACATCTAGTCAGAGAATCACAGAATCATAGAATATCTCAAGGTGGAAGGGACCCATAAGGATCATTGAGTCCAACTCCCTGCTCCTCTCAGGGCTACCTAAAAGTGAACCATATAACTAAGAGTGTCATCCAGACACTCCTTGAACTCTGACAGGCTTGGTGCCATGAGCAAGGGGAGCCTGTTCCAGAGACTGACCACCCTCTCAGTGAAGAAACTTTTCCTAATGTCCAACCTGAACTTCCCTGACGCAGCTTCATTCCATTTCCTCGTATCCTGTCGTTGGTCACCACAGAGGAGGTCAGCACCTCCCCCTCCGCTGCCCCCCCCCACGAGGAAGTTGTAGACTGCAATGGGGTCAGACCTCAGCCTTCTCTTCTCCAAGCTGAACAAACCAAGTGACCTCAGCTGCTCCTAGTAAGTCTTGCCCTCAAGACCTTTCACCCTCTTGGTTGCCCTCCTCTGGACACACTCTGATAGTTTGATGTACTTCTTACACTGAGGCATCCAAAATTGCACACAGTACTCGAGGTGGGTCCACAGTCGTTTGAGTTTAGGTACCAAACATTTCATAACATAGTGAAGCCCTTAATTATTGGTCTTGATGAAAATATTCCTTTAGAGTAGTTATTGATCTGCTTGTTACCTTCCTAAGCAGAGTTTGGGTTTTTTCAGTGGTTGGTTGCTTTTTTGTCATGTTTTTGGTTATTCCTGTTGGGGATACCCAGTCAGGAGGGGAAACCCAATTTATCTCCCTGTATTTCTTACAGACACGTCAGTGTTGCCATTGCTGCTGCAGCTACTGATATATATGTTTGATCACTTTCTGTCTTGGGGTTGAACAGTGGCATTTTCTCCCCAGCAAGACTTCGATCTCTAACTGAAACTTGACATTCATGACCGAAGAGAACAAATGTATTTTATGTGAGCATGTTTATAAGCTTTTACCAAGTTTGTGATATTATTTAGGTAAGAACTATTACTCAACATGATTTGGAATGTCAGATGTTGTCCTAACAGCTTGGAGCAGAAAGCAATGCAACTGGAGTGAAACGCAACTTCCTATGCATTTGTAAATGAAAAGTGAACCACAAGGTGGAAATTGTCATAATGTCCCAGTACCATGCCTTGAAAGGGGAAGCTCATGAGCCACAGAAACAATTTCATTTCCATTGTCAGTAACTGGGAAAATCTATAGATCTGACGGAGTTGTCTAGACACAGCTGAATGAAAATAAATTGTTGTACATGCTTTGGTGCATCTGTAAGTACAGATGCAATTGTGACTGCATATATGGGAGTTGGGATGAGGAAAGGGAGAAAGGAATTACTATTTCTTCAAGTCATGTTGAAAATTAAGTTTTATACATATGGTGCTAGAAAATGTATAGTTGCTATCCTTCCCCCACTGCCTATGCAAAGAAATATAGTTAAGGGTACATTTTTTCTTTTAAAATTATATCTAGGTAGGAGTAAATAGAAATTATTAATATTCTAAGGTACAGCATAAGATGAGTACTCAATGGTTATTTCATAAATGAGCATATACAGTGTTTAGAACACTTCAGATACATCATAAAAATTCACTAAGAGACTGTGAAGGCTCCAGAAGGTATAATAAAACTTAAAATAAGGATATATAGGCAACAACCAACATATTATTTATTCTGTTCCTTGAAAGATATTCCAATATTGCAGTGCATTACTACATCCTACCAGTAACATATGCAGCGTTAAATATGACCACTGGTTAAAAAGTTCTAGGATTGTTTAAAACCCCTGATTATAAACAAAACTGCTTTATTCTTTGGAAATTAAACTCATGACCACAGTCAGAATATTCCCAGGCAAATATTAAACCATCACATATGCATTTCTTTACTATTTCATGTGGCCTCTCACTCAGTAGCAATATTAAGTACTTACAAATTAGGGATTTAATTTTCAGCGGTGCTACACATCTCCTAGACAGAAGGTCTTCTGTACACACTGGCTACTCAATGAGTTTAACTGTTTAGTGTACTTTACTCTTCAAAAATGTAAGAAATCTCTAAGCTTTTCTGTGATTCAGCAACTGAAATATTAGTATTGACAGTGTTTTTTGATACCCAGGCTCTCTATGCAAATAGAGAAATGCAAAATAGAAAATGGATTATATTGTCTTTCAGACCCCAGGGAACCAGCAGAATTTTATTAGGATAATTTTTCCAGTATGTTCGTTAGAGGCAAAATTTTCTCCAGTTCAAAGTAATTGTCACTCTTTCCAATCTCTCAGGAAGAATAGGAAGGCAAGCTAGATACATGTTCTAACCTGTTTAACTTCATAACTACCTAGCAGAATAGCCAACTGTTTTGCTACCACCATAATGTAATTAATACCATTTGCCCAGCGTCAAACAGAATCATAAAATCATAGGATGGTTTGGCTTGGAAAGGACATTTAGAGACCATCTAGTCCAACCCCCCTGCCATGGGCAGGGACATCTTTCACTAGATCAGGTGGCTTAGAGCCCTGTCCAGCTTGACATTAAACGCTTCCAGGGATGGGGCATCCACAACTTCTCCCTTGCTCATGGAGCAACCCGTTCCATCACACTTGTCTCACCACCCTCATAAAAAATTTCTTCCTTATGTCCAATATAAATCTGCCCTCTTTTAGTTTAAAAACATTGTCCCTTCTCCTGTCACTACAGGCCTTGGTAAAATTTTTTCTCTGTCTTTCTTATAAGCCCCCTTTATGTATTGAAAGGCTGCAATAAGGTCTCACTGGAGCCTTCTCCAGGATGAACAACCCCAAATCTCTCTGTCTTTCTTCACAGAAGAGGTGGTCCAGCCCTCTAATCACTTTTATGGCCACTGTCCTACTGTCCTCCTAGACTTCAATCTTCCACAATATACAGTACACTGCTTCTGGTCCAGCAAAATGTCTACATAGAATTATTCAGTCTCCTTTTAATTTCATATCCATCCCACTTTGCCTTTTGGGTTTACTTGTTTTAAACTGACATAACTTAAATGCAACCAAGTTAAATGTAGACTATTTACAGTGAGGAAACATTTGTAAATATTGGAATAAAACCAGGATAAAGTAATATAAATAGCACATTAACAAACATATGAAATATTCTAAATGTAAAACCTAAAATTCCCATTTCTGGAAATCATTATAGTCCCATTTTTTCTTTTTTTCTTTTCTTTTCGTTTCATTTTGTTTCTTCTCCCACCCCCCAGTATGGATAAGATACTTTAGAATGATGAAGCTCTCCAGGTATTAGGCAGTTTTGTTTCAAGTGCATGACCTAGGATTCTATTAATGATCAGTTCTGACCCCTACACCTCCCCATAGACTCCTAGAGATAATGAGAAGAACAGGGAATTATTGATCGAAACTAATGTGGCTTCCTTGTGGATCCTGAGTTTCTGTGTTAAACAAAATCAATCAATGCCAGCTGAAAAGCATGTTAATCATAATACCAACAAATTATACCAACTAAGATTCTACAGAAAATAATATTGTTACAATGCTTGCAAAAGAATTAAAAAATTATTAAAAATTTAAAAAGTAAAAAAAATAAAATACTTTGATTTACAACATAGATTGTCTGAACACTTTGAATTCAGTTACTTCAGCTCCAGCTATTCCGAATTTTGGATATCAGGGTCAATGTCCTGGGATTTCTCACAGCATTTTGTGGACAAAAAAGTAACCACAACTCAAATCCAGAGCATAAGAATCTTGTAATCACACAATTCAGGTAAGCAAATTAAAGATTGCCATCCTAATTTTCTCAAGCAATTAAACCACTTCTCTCATACCACTTTTCCTCTCATCAACTGTTTCTATTTTCTAGAGAAAATTACTCTTTATTTTTGAGTTATAAATATATATTGGATAGAATTACTGGTATCTATTGAACATTTAAATGTTCATCACACTCTTCTCAGGTTAATATACTTGTATTCTATGAAACACTTCGGCATAATAAATTTTATTTTCAGGTAGATACAATTCTTTTGAAAGAATGCAAACCATGGGTGCATGTGTACACGCACTTTTATCAAAGACTTTTTGTCACTTGCTTTAAAACAAGTTTAAAATAGCAAAGGTACTGAACAAATATAGAGAATAATTGCTGTCTTCCAATCTCTCACAGGCTCCAGCTTAAAAAACTGATGAAGCTTGAGTGACACACAGGGAAATTACTCTGGTGATAAACCAGTTGCTATGTTGAAATACAATCTCTTATCCAAGTAATGCAACTGAGGTCATTGCTATGGAGTTTGATCTCAAAAAAGACACTAGGGAACGCTAGCTGTAAATAATAATATAGCTAAAAGTGCCGGCAAACTACTGTCATAGCATCACAAAATGTACATTCATGAATAAAAAATTACATCACAACCAAAGATACCAAATACATATTATGACTCTGTGGGTCTAGGAATGAAGCCATCAGCACTAAATCAAGCTTGAAATCAGGGTGAATATTGATGCCATTTTTTCAGATTACAGTAGCAATCTGCCATACTTAAAGACTGCTAGAAAAAAAAAGAAGAGTAAATCAGCACTCTCCATCATAGGGAAACATTTCAAGAAATTCTCTGTTCTTCATGCTCTGCTCAGACCAAGCCCTAAACACTGCATTTTCATTTTTAAGAATTCCAGTTTTATCTGTCTGACATATAATGTCTTTCATTTCTTAGGAAAAGACCTTAGCTGATGTAGCAGTGGAAAGCAGAGTGGATTTTGGTAATCAACTCTGGACTTACTCTAAGAGCTATGTTGATAAGTGCAATTTCAGACAATGCTTGTGAGGTTTAAGAGCCCTTAAATTACTTACTCCTTTTGCTGCAATAATTGACACTTGCATTTCAGAGCTCCAGGAAATAGACAGCATAACTGAATATATTCTAAGGCACTTCTCTCCATTAAACAATGAACAAATGGTAGCCAGGTACAACACGATGCATTTTAATGTTGTAAAAATTACCAGCTTTGGTACTGAATCTTCAAAACACTCTCATGCCAGAAGCTGTAACAGAATTGTTAGCTAATGTTTTCTTGTTAGTAGGTTAGCAGGTCACACTTACTATGCCTGCTTCCTTCACAAATAACTTCGCATTAATTATTAAAGGTCTAAGGTCTAATTCCCCTACCTTTACTTAAAAAATAATCTCATTAAAATCAAGACTATATAAAGAATAAAACTAAAAGAACCAAATCTTTGGAGAGCAAACTGGCATGAAAAAAACCCACTGCCCAAAGAGATTTTTTTCTTTTTGATAGCAGAAATGAAATCTCAAATAAAAATTATGTTCTTAACATCAACTATAATGTAAATAAAGAAAATTTGCAAAAGCACACTGTATGTCCCATTTAAGAAAGCTCAGAGAAGGATTTATTTGTTTGTTTGGAAAATGGGATTCTCTATTGTAAAGAAAAACAAACAACAAAACAATTCTGTTTGATTTTTGCATACCCAAACCAGCAGTATTTGACTTAGTATCAGAGACAAAACTAGCTTTTCTCAGACATAGTTTTATGTAGATTCCATGTTCTGTCCAGAAGAAAGCATTTAGTAGCTATGTCTGAAACTTTATTCTAGAAATGAATTTAAACAATATGGGAAAATTCAGTGTTTATTCTTTAAACTATGAACCTGGTAAATTCACAGATGGATACTTGTTTAGTCTATGGCCAATTTATCTGCTAGCTTTATTTGTAAGCGCAAGATTAGAGACAAGATAAAGTGCTTGTTTATTCTTTCCTATATAATTGTGTTTATGTTATGTAAAACTATTTTTTTTTTTTACTTCATTCATGAATAAAACCTACAGATCAAAGATTTGGCTTGTGCCTTGTTTTTCATTTGGGAACTTGATATACAGTTTTAGGTATCATTAACCTTTTTGTGCTTTGATTAGCAACCATCCCTAACAGTGTCCAGGAAAGCAAAGTAGCATGTCCTACACATCTAGCAGTTATCATTCTCAGCAAAAGGCTCAACATTCTAACTATAAGCATTTCACAAAACATTAAAGAACTGTGTTATCAGATCTTATTAGAACTTTGTAGAAAAGCTTTAAAAATGAATTATAATACTTGGACACATAAGTTAATGGGAAGCTCTATTTTTCAGCTGATGAACTTCCCACTTATTTTTCAAATGTGGACTATTACATAAAGAACCTTCCCTGATTACACAATATCTAACCATAGATCCTGTCATCCAGCTCTCTGTTTTCATAAAATGATGATCAAGCACATAGATAGCAAAAGCAGAACTTGAAATAGACTTTCTTAGTGAGCTCCCAATAAAATAAAGAAATAAAAAAAAATTATTTTCCAATATTAAATTACCTCAAACCTTCCATATTGGAAACTAAGCTAATGCAGCAATTGGAGGATTGATGTATGATGTCTTCTTACTGACACAAACATTCTAGCTATCTCAAGTCTCATCACCACAGGTGTATTAAGGCAAGGCAGAGAAACAGTGACTACCAGAGTGCTACATCTGGTTTATCTTAGGCCCTTATGACGAGATAAATTGCTATGAGAAGGTGCCTTTTGCTGTCCATTGGGTATAAAGGAAAACTGGAGTTACTAGGTTAGACTACTAACTTTGGATACCCAAGTTACAGCAAATGCATCTCACCATAGGCCATAACTGATTGAGGAAAAATGGTGTCTAGTTCCCATCAGATGATGCAAAACTCCTATTTTCCCTTAGAACTTTGTTGGTTTAAAATGGGAAACATATGTTGAATTTTTTAATTGCTAACAAGTGTAGTATTTTTGCTAAAGTTACAACTATAAATGACACAATAAAATCATTCCCTTCTTAAGCAATTAAGTCTTATGATCTTACAATAAAAGAGGGAAGAAGAGAATTACTGGATATAGTATCACATTACGAAAGAGACAACTAAAAAACTGTCATACAGAGTACCAAAAACAGTGAAAGGAAAATGCAAAAATAGAAAGTGCATGACGTTCTATATTTAGCTTTGTGGGTAGGCTCTGAAAGCTCCTTTGAGCTGTCGTCTTTGATAATCACTGGTAAGACCCAATTCTGAGACAACTGTAGGGTGTTCTTAGCAATATTTTTATCTGAGGACTCAAACCAGCCAGTATTCAAAGACAATCTGTGAATTTATTATAGTTCTATACATAAGCATCTTCTTTTTACGTTTGTTAACTGAGCCTACATCAAAACATACCGTTTTGTAGCAACTATTGTCTATGTCTCTCTAACTTTATTTTTAATATGAATGCTTGCTAATACCCTTGCACTAGCAGACCTGTCTTGAAGATTGTCCCACTGTTAACGACTTATTTAGCTGTAACACAGAGATTAATTTGCCTCAAACAATCATTTCAAAGTGAAATATTTTCATACCTCCATGTATGTCAGCAGTTTTCCAGCTGCATGCTATCACTGCATCTGCAGTGCATCATACAGAATCACTATTTTAAGGAGAGCAGGAATGCTGGACATGTGAGGTGTATTCAGATATTATATTCCGACTACAGTATCAGTGTTTTCTTCAACATTAGCTATCACACAGGAGCAGTCACATTAGCTTCCCAGTGGCATAAAACCTTGAGGCTCTTCTGCAGTGCCTTTTTAATGTTATAAAGAATAAAAAAGTAGGGGGAAAAAAGAATGCTGCTTCACTGCTGATCCTATCATCACATGCAAAATACAACAGCGCCATGCTCTTAACATTCAACTGCATATCAAGCTAAAGCAAAAGTGAAAACTCAAATTAAAAAACTGTAACTATCTGTACTATTAGTCAGTAACACCCTTTTGGGGAATTTCAATGGTATTGCCATTGCTAGATGGGACACATGAAAATTTCTTCTGTAGAGCTTTTATTTTTTTTATGAGACACTACCAGTTTATACCACTCTTGCATTGGCAGAAACTAATTGAATAGATCTTTGCTTCTTACCATCAACACAGGCTGGCCTTGCTCTTGTTGTACCGGCAATCTGTCCTTTTTTACATGCACAGCGAGCTGTTTGTCGGGCTATAGTCCTTCGGGGCTGACTGCTATCTCTGTCCAAAGTAACAATCTCACATGTACCTGCAGCCAGTTGACCTGGAAAAAGAACCAGCAACAGGTACCAGAGTCACTGAATGCACTACAGGCAATCTATTACAGCTGAATAGAGTCACGGCCCTATGTCACAGCAGACACTCCACAACAAATGGGCAGCCAGCTGATGGATATAATAAAACTGAGATGACATACAATTTTTCTTTGTGGTGGACGTAAGAAAACCCTGCAAACTGGTTCTGTCAGAAAATGATTATTGTTCCATAAAAGCCAGAGAGCTGAGGTCACACAGGTTACTTTTACTTATGTCAGCTAAGTAAAGGAACAATTTGCTTTCACAGAAATGAAATTTAAATGGTGTGCTCTTTACATACTTTCAGAAAAGAAATTATAAAGTATATGGAAAACAAAAAACCTCCCCACATGTCCATCAATATAATGAATCTTAAATGCTTTGCATGTTGTTTTTGAAAGAAAAAGTCTTTCTAAGTATGCCCATGTTTGACCAGATTGTCAGTCCTTTGGCTCTTGCTTCATCTAAACTGAACAATAATTCATCCTCTACCTGACTCATATTTGATGTAGCTGATCTTTTTTCTTTTACTACATTTACTATGTAACCATCCTGCAAATGACAGTAAAATGACAGTGTCCCGTTAGCTCAGTAACATTGTTTGTTTTTTATTGACTTATCCCATATATGTAGCTTTTCTTGAATACTAAGGAAATCTATACTACTTAATTTTGAATTTGGACCATGCTATGAAACGTAAAACAAAAAGTTGCAAAAAATTCTTTTAAGAAGAATATTAGTCTGAAGCAAATGTTATACATTTGAAATTATACACTTCCTCTGGTGCAACCAATAGTAGACTACTAGTATACCAAAATACTACCTTTTACAAGCAACAAAGATACATTATTGAATTTCAATGCTTAGTAAGTCTAAAAAAATATCCCAGCTATCACTTTGTATTACATATAATTTCTGGATTTTATGGTACAGGAGTAAATATAATTTTTATTTTATTTTGCCTTTGTAGGGAATCAATTATAAGCCTTCAAATGAATATGTGCAAAAATATATCTGCAAATCACAAGCTTACTATATTTTCTTTTCATGAAATAAGATTGGAACAAATACAATATTGTATTTAAGTAAAAGTTATGCACTTTAAATACTATTCACAGTAAATTATTTTTATGCTGTTGAAATACTGAAAAAGAACGAGACAAAAAGCAGAAGTTTTAAATCTATATGAACATCAAAATTAAAAAAAACCCAACAACACAAAAAAACCCTGAAACATATATGAATAGCATTTAATTTAAGTCTAAAAGCATCACGATATTTCTGTCTACTGCATTTTTTCCATTCAGAATACAAATTTACCCAGTATATTCTTCTCAGAACCAACTTATGATGCTTCCTATTGTGTGGATACTGTTTTGAAACTACCAGAATAGCAAAATATTGTAGGCTGTCAACAGCATTGTGACTGATTCACTGCTAAGCCACCTAAATTTGATGTTGCTGTGACTCCTACACTGCAGTGAATTACAACATGGTAAAACTGAGGATCTCAAAGATGAATACGGAACAAGGTACTCTACAAATTCATGCAAATATATGACATAGGTAAGTAATACACATTAGGCATTTATAAATACAGATGTTATTCACAATAATGAACACTATCACCAGAGTGTTTAATGGCTGCTGGTAACTAGACTTATGAGCTATGGTCAGTCCCAGGTTTCTACTCTTTTTTACCCACTGTTAATAAAAACGTCTTAGGATAAACATACTGATGAGAGGATTTTTATTATATGCTGGTTTTTTCTTTGTTTCCTCCAAAATCTTGGATTAGAAAGCAAAGGTTTAGCAAGAAAGATAATGTCACATGATTTTCCAAATAAGGCGAAGGGAAATCCAACTACACTGAAATATCTTGAACTGAAAAAAAAAGCTTTTTTTTTTTGCCCCCATCACTAATATATTTTGTTCTGGGTTGCAGGAGATGTATTGCTCCCAAGGAATACAGCTGTCTTAGCAGATCATGTAAAAAAGACATAATCAGAGGTGTATGTAGATCTTGACCCCTTAGGCATTTGAACATCATGACTACAGTCCCGCATTGAGAATAGAAATTGAATGGAAACCAAAGAAAAAGTGGAAGCATAAATATGATATGTGTAAGGGTTTCTGAGAGTATGGGTTGCCATAGTCTCCACTATCTGTAAGTCTTTATACTATTGTTGCTTTCATTAAAAGAGATGGTAAATCATATAATCTAGGTGAATCATTATATAAAACCCTATTTCAGAGAAATGGAACCAGTTTTACAGCACAGTGAAGGTGAATAAGGACTATACTCAGAGAAAAAGAATAAGAAAGCTTTATGTCAAGATAATTTGTGAAAGCAAAAAGCTTTCCAGGGAATGCAAGCAGTGACTATCAATAAGAATGCCTATAGATAATCTTTTCTGCTTTCGAACCTGTCCAGTTTTAGTTCTGCATAGGTTCATTTTGAGCCACCNAGGTGGTGGTTTTTGGTTGGGCTTTGTGTTTTTTTTTTTTTTTTTTTAATGATCGTTTTCATCTGTTTATTTTGTTCAGAGATGATAATTTCTTCCAGGCATAGTGACCTCATTTTCTTTGAAGTTTGAAAACTGGGATACCTAAATGAGAGCACTTGCTATACAAAGGTAATGTCACACTACCTTTCAAGGAATTTTGTACAGCTATTAAGATAAAGGGAAAATTGGAAAGATTTTTAAAACATTTCATAGAATTATATATTTTTTTAAAGATCATTTCTCTGTTGCCATTCTTGTTTCTATAGCAGAAGAAAATTCGAAGTTATTGCAGAGCTGCAGCAGCTCTTCCCATGTATATGACATAAATACTTCCTGGTAATTGTGTCACAGGATGAAAAGATTGCAAGTATATTGAGCACTGCAACATAGTGTACATGCACTGTTACTTGACTTTACGTGGCTGTAAAGCACAAAAAGTATTAGTTAAGGTTATGGAGGCCCATCTCCAGAGGGAAAGTCATCCTGTTGTAAAGTATGTCCTCCCTGTCTCTCATTAAGGAGAGGGTAAGTCTATAGGAGTACCTTACTTAGATGACATCTATGCTGCTTTTGCTTTTTATCAATTTACTCTAGAGATGTAGGGTACAAAATGATGGAGCAAGAGAAATATACTTCTTGTTAAGTACGGAGTTTCAAGAATTAGGATACCTTTCATTTTCAGGGAAGTTAACATGGTGACCTCTTTCAAAGTTATTAATGAAAAAAGGCCATTCATCTGTGAGCCTCTGAACACTCTCCACTCCTAAGCACAGAGAAAAAAATCTCAGGGCAGCAGCAGGTGGAGTTTCACTGGAGCTTTTCCACTTGAGAGATTAAGAGCCACAGTCTGTGGAACAGTCATAAAGACTCCATATTTTCAGTAGATGGTATTTATGTAATTGCAGTACACAAAGCAATTCACCACCTTCCAACCTGAATGAAATTTTTTTTCTTGGGGGAAAAAAAGGCAAGTATGATCAGAGAACTCTGATTCATTCTAGCCTTGTCTAAAAGTTCTTCTTCCAAGAAAAAAGATGTAATTTTTTATTATTTTATGGACCAAGCACAA
>VYZV01017692.1:1142-25499 GCA_013401275.1 Pandion haliaetus
TTCCTTCAGCTGTAATATGGGGCAACACTTACTAAACCTTCTGCCACCTCGTTTTTGGAAACAGATGCCTCATTCTGACATGGAAGAGCCAGCAATGAGTTGGAATTTGATGAATGAGCACTTAATGAATTTATGAATGTTGAGAAATCAATGAGAGGGAACCAAGTTTCACTTACTGTAAAGCCTGATTCTCATTTGGACCAGCCATGAAAGCCAATATTTTAACTAGTGGTGACACTTCTTGAAAATACTTCCAATTGTTTAACTAGTCCAGTGAATGTTTGGTGAGAAATCTGTATCTGTAAAAAAAAATCCTCGCTGTGTAAAGTTAATGCAAATGGCAACTGGTTGAGGATTCACATGTTCTGGTTTACTTTTGAAATACACTTGTATTTCAAATAAAGACAGTTCTTGGCCACTGTTCATGTCATTAACAGCCTTAAAAGCCTTGGGCCATCCTCTGTGAGCAGACACAGGGTATCTGCAAATTATAATAATGGAGAACAGACCCACATTGTGTTTACTTCAGCAGCTTCTGACCATTGTGCATGCTAGACACATCAGAAAAATGTTCTGACTGATACTAGAAAAGCGTTCTAAACGAGAGGCCCACAGTTTGCCCTTAAAGCATATTTTTGTTCTTAGTCCTCCAGGCTATCAGTTTATTGAAATTGCTATCGTAAAAGTACGTGTTATTTTTCTTTATTGGGTGTACTGCAGTCTAAAATTGTGGGCCAGCAGTTAGGTAAGGGGTAGGTGAGTGCAGATTTTCCGCTACCCTATTGCAGAACCGGCAAGATAAAATATATGGACACAAAGGAGCCTGCTTTACATAGAATAACTGTTCCAAACCAGGGGTTTTAAAAGTCAGAAAATAATCTGTCTCAAGTTATGAAAAACCAAGTGCAGTCTAATTGTGATGTAAACTTTGTGTCTTGTTATGTTGATGATCTCTATGAAGTGCATTTTTTACATTATTCATTGTAAACATGTTTAAGTATTAAAAATCTGAAAACAGAAGTAGCAATTAAGCTATTGATAGTTGAGAGTAACTTGGCTGGTTGTAAATGTCTCAGACAAGCAGATTCACATGTGGGCAATAACAGTCTATGAAGCACAGTCTCACTCTGCTGCTTTTAGTAATAGGACTAACTATATTCTTTTGCACACAACTGGTAGAATTAATAATATAAAATGAAGTTGTTCCACTATTGCAATGAAATCTAAACCCATAATAATTACCAATATTAAAACTACTGCTGCATTATATTGAAATAATTGTGTTCAGCAGTTTGCAGGCATTAATATTAGCTTGTGGCTGACAGTTTTAATTTCATGGCTGTGAGAAAATGCAAGAATTATTTCAAATACATTAATTATATTTTTATCATCTGAAGATGGATATTTTTTCTATAAGCACTTTTCACATGGAAGTCCAACATAAAAATTTTTCTTTCTTTCAGCAAAGTGATGAGGTTTAATAAGAGAAATTAAGAGATGAAAAAGCTTATTAGGTCACTTAATTTTTACTGCAGCCAGTGCAGGATTTTCCTTCACATATTTCAGTGTTTTGCCCATCTATATTAAATTACTCATGCAGCAGGGATTCCACCGCTTCTCATGAGAGGAGTTTCTATAGCCTCATAGATCTTAGCCCCAGAAAGTATTTATACTTTCTATGAAATTAAAGCAAAGTTAGGCCATGACACCTAACTGTTTCCCTGCCTGCTGTAGTCCTGCCTGGAATAGTTCACAGCTGGCTGAAAACTCAGTCCATTGCTAGCCCATCCTTCCTTGCCATGGGCTGCAATGGGTTTCTAGAACAGGCACTTCTTAAACATTTCAACTGACATTTACCAAAGGTATAGTGCTCTTACCCTTGAAAAATGTGCCTAGAGCATAAAAGAATTCTTGTTCCAGGTTTTAGACCCAATTTCTTGGTGGAATGTTTTTTAATCAATTCATAGTCCAAGTGAATCTGTTACTGAAAGAAATGAGAGTCAAAACAATAAAGTTCAGATATAATAGCCTGAAAATTACAAGAAAATGAAAAAATACGGATAATATACTAACAACAGCACTTTAAATTAAGAGAAAGAAATGCATCTGAAATCTGGAATAAATATCACTTCTTTCAGTAAATCAAATGAGGACTTTTAGCAAAAGACAAGAAATCAGGTGGTTTTATCCTCATTCTCATCACCTTCTGCAGAAAAGTGGTTTGGAACAGGCTCCTGACCTTCCCATGCCATTTACAGCAATGAGGATTTTATAATAAGAATGAAGCCAGCATTTGTGCTGTCTAGTGAACTTCATGACATTCTTTTTGCCTAACTTCAGGTGCTTTCATCTGAGCTTGTTACGTGAGAGTTCCCTTCTGATCAACAGAGAGAAATCTGCCTGAAGCTACAAGGAAGACTTGGGTGACCTGATCATTGTATTTAATCAAAGTAGGCCATCTTGACACCTGTTGTGGTTTAAGCCAAGCTGGTAACAAAGCACCACAAAGCCACTTGCTCACTCCTTCCCCCTGGCCCCAGTGGGACGAGGAGGAGAAAATATAGAGAAAGGCTTGTGGGTCGACACAAGGACAGGGAGGGATCACTCTCCACTTATGGTCACGGGCAAAAGACAGGCTCAACTTGGGGAAGAAACAAAATCAATTTAATTTACTAACAATCAAATCAAAACAAGGATTCTGAGAAGTAAAACAAAAACTCAGAACCCCTTCCACCCACCCATCCCTCCTTCCCAGCTCAACTCCACTCCCGGTTCTCTCTCCCTCCTCTCCCTGGCAGCACAGGATAACAGGGGATGAGGGTTAGGGTCAGCTCGCCACACATTGTCTCTGCCGCTCCTTTCCTCAGGGGGAGGACTCCTCACTCATCCCCTGCGCCACTGTGGGGTCTCTGCCACGGGAGACAGTTCTCCACAGACTTCTCTGGCATGGGTCCCTTCCCATGGGCTGCAGTTCTTCACAAACTGCTCCAGTGTGGGTCCTTCCCATGGGCTGCTGTCCTTCAGGCACAGACTGCTCCAGCGTGGGCTTTCCTATGGAGTCACGGCCATCTTGGGGGGCATACCCCTGCTCCAGCGTGGGATCCTCCATGGGCTGCAGGTGGGCATCTGCTCCTTCGCTCACCTCCCTGGGCTGCAGGGGGACAGCCTGCCTTCTCACCACGGGCTGCAGGGCCATCAGCCTCCTCAGGCGCCCCTCCTGCTTCACTGACCTTGGTATCTGCAGAGGGGTTCCTCTCACATTCCAATCTCCTCTTCTGCTGCAGGTTCCCCTTCTTAAATCTGTTCTCCCAGAGGCGCTACTACCATCGCTGATGGGTTTGGCCTTGGCCAGAGGTGGGTCCGACTTGGAGCCAGGGAAGCTTCCAGCAGCTTCTCACAGGAGCCACCCCTGAAGCCCCTCCCCCACTACCAAAACCCCATCACACAAACTCAAAACAACACCCTGTGCAAGGAAACAGTCTTCATTAATATAAGAGGAAAATATTCTAAGCTGGCTGAGTTAGGAGATACTAATTGTCATGGCATCATATAGTAAATATTTTTACTTTACTGGATGCATTTTTGTCCTTGAAAATGATACTTGAGTGGGAAAACAGGCAAAGGAAGGCAGAAATTAGTAGAATAATATCAGATGATCATTAGTTTGATGAATTAGATATAAAGTTATTTATGTTCAAGAAAAATGCTATTCACTGGACATTGCTATTAATAACATCCCACAAGCTACAGCCAAAGCAGTAACAACTGATAATATATCGTTCAACACTAAAGGTGAAGCCTTATTAGTTATTTGATCACAGATTGACTTAAAAGTCAAGTGAGAACATACAACTACAAGCAAGACCTTCTATAACCAAGTTTAAACTGAAGCTAGTAAGGCAAGATTGAACTATTTGATAGGATTTCTAAATATAAGTCAGTCTGGCTGTGGCTAGCCTGAATTTGCGTTCAAACAATACAGACATCACCAATGACAGTCTCTGAATTTCCTATGCATGTCTTTCTAGTGGGGCAAAATAAAGATTTTCAAGGATTTGAATTTTCTCTGTGTAGTGAAACTACTAAAGTAATAATTCAGATTTAGATAAAGTGAAAGACCAGTACGAAGACTTTCTAATTGGTTTGTGTTGGGAAGAAAACATACCATTTTAATGATAGGATACTCATAAGAGATTTGATCTTCTGTACACATTCCACTGGAGATGGAGGATTATCTTTCTAGCAAATCATTTATTTGGAGAGATAAAGAACTCAGCCAGTTACTCAGTCAGTGAGGTACTTATGTTAATATTTACACAGCAATAGGAGTTTCGCTAGGTGGTCGTACGGAGGCAAGGAGTCCAAGCTCAGAGGAGCCCTAATCTTAGTACCAGTATGTAGGTAATCTTTCTCCTGTCCCATCACGGGTTCTGATGCCTCACTAACCAGGGAAAAAAAATACTTTAGTTCCTTCCTTTGGTTGCACAGCAGTAAGAAAAATGATAAAAAGAATGCCCAGTTTTTGTGGCAAAATCAGCAAGAGTCACAATTTTTGAGAACGATTACTGCACTATGTTTATTAGTATTGAAAAAAGCAAGGATTTATCCTTATGGAGGGCAAAAATAGTTTGCAGTTGCTCTGTCCTCTTTAAATTACACATCCATAATACAGTTCAACAAATATGAATATATGAAAATCTGCAGCAAATATTTTTCTTGCACTCTCCATAAAAAGGTTAGAATATGTACTGTATTTTTTTCTTGAGGGAAACAGATGTCAGGAACTAGGTACCTTAGTGTTGCCATAAATGTCCTCTCTCTCTCTGAAAGCTTTGTTTATTCCTCTTACACAGTTTCTCACTTCCTTTTCATTCTCTCTTTGACATGAGTTTATCTTTGAATTCAGATTCTTAACTTGAACATGCTCTTCGGAAGTATGACATGCTGTTATTATCAAATAAGTGTGCTATTACCAGATGAGAGAACCTTCCGCTAACCTGAATGACTGCTTACAAGAGGAAGGGTGTAAATCACATGGACTGAGGTTATTTGTAAGGCTAGATTACTGTCAACTGCTTAGACATTTTAAAAATACATTCCTTTAAACAAACGACATATGCATTTTTCTTTAAGATGTCAGTAAGGCAGATTTCTCATTCTCCAAAAGCCGCCTGGATTCTTTCACAGTCTGCTGCCTTTTCACATCAACATAATACAATGTTCACATTACACAACAAAAGTCAAAACCTTACATAAAGATTTTAGGGTTAAATTATCCAAATGCACAAAACTGTAATTAAAAAGACATTTTTCAAAGAGCATATAAACAGTATATGAGCATATAGAATAGGAATATCTGTTAATTTTTTCACTATAATTCAATAATGAAGAGTAAATATGCATGTGCTATAGAAACAATTTTTAAAAACAGATTTTAAAGGCCTCATTAGAGCTAGTTGCTACACATTAGCAGGCAAGTTATTTCATTCAGTTTCAAACCAATGGTAACCTGTTTAAAAAAGTGCTGTATTATGTTTTGCCCAGTGTAGGAGGTAGACAGGGCACAGCACTTAACGCTGTCAAAGACATTCAGCAGTCCAATTGTAAGATCCTTAACATTAGCTGTAATTTCCATGTTAGTTTTGAACTCATGCTATTTGAGTTTAAGACGTAATTACACTTGTTACCAGCTAAAGTTTGCTGTCACCATGTAACTCTGAAGGGAATGAGCACAACCTTTAGGCACCATAGCCAAGCAATATAAAAATATTAAGGAGGAAGGACATAGAGCAGATATTCTTCATAATACTGGGACTCACCTCGTACTTCTGTATGTGGATGATTTATCTTTCAAAGATTTAAAATAACATTCATTATTAAAAATTGGTCACAGTGAAAGAAACTACCAGCTGTCCTACAAATAGGAACTTCATTAATGCATTGTGAAAATCTTCTTAGATCTCTGCATACATTATTTGTATAGATTACAGTTTTATAGATATTTGTGTATTCTACTTTAGATATCCCTTGAAAATTTGGATTGATAAAGGAAATCACTATAAAAGTAATGAAACAGTAAAAATGGAGAACATTTTGCATTTAAGGTGGTTTTGGAATGTGGAAATGATAATGACAGGAATTTGAAAAAACATTCATTAATGTTATTGTCGTTGCTCAAGATGTGATACCATAAAGTCCCAATCCAAATTAACATGAACAATTATGTTTTAGAAGTGTTGGCATCTACAACATACTAAACCTATACACATATAAGAATGTATATATGTAAGTATATAATTTATTTTAATGTTAATATAATCTCAGTAAAAAAGGCTTGAGCAGATGTTATGTAACAAAAGTGGGATATCAAAATAAGTCTATAAGTGGAAGATACTGTCACATTAAATGTCAGATTAACTGAGAAAAGACATCCCAAGTATAACCAAGACAGTCCAAGAAAGCCAATCCAGTTAGTGCCTGCAAAATAAGCAATGAAGCTGATATATTTGGTAGGAGAGGTGCTGAATTTAGAGCTTCCAAAAATGAAAATCAATTAGAAGCAATTAAGTAGATAGCCTACTTGTGTGAAGCTCTAGCAGTTGTTAACAATTCTTATGAAAATAAAGTTGAATGTAATTTCCTAAGAGAGGCAGAACTAATATAATAAGGTTTATAAGCAAGTCACATTTCAAGTGTTAAGGAGGAACCAGACAGAATATGTTACAAAATTCAATGTGTTGATAATGAGGATCACTATAGGGATTTTAGAGACATTAATAAATGCATAGGATCAAAAAAAGGAGAACATAAAATGCCAAAGGAATATAAACATAACTTGCAGATTATAGATTTAAATGCATTGAAGGATGGTGGCAGTATCAACTGTGAAAGAGAAAAAGGGACCAGCATGCAAGCATTGCCGAGGGAAGATACGAAGTCTGGTTTTGGCCGCATTATGCTTCCACTAATGGTGTGACATGCACAAAAAATACCGTAAACTGAAATGATGGATTGGATGCTACAAGGCAAGATGGGAACAAACAGACTGAGTCACCAAGACAGAGTGGTAACTGAAATTTTCAGGGGATCAGATTGTTGACCTCTCATCCCTTCAGCAAAAGTACAATATGAGAATTACTGGATAAATGCTCTCCCTTGAAAGGAAGGGCACTCGAAGGAGACGTGAGGGAACATCAGAGATGGAACATAAAGATGACTCTTAATTCACAAGATGTTACAGCAGATGTTCTGAGTGATTAGAAATAAGCAGCAGCTGAGAAAGTGAGGGCAATCCTGAGATTTTGTTAAAGTCATGAGAGACTGGTGGAGAAGTTCAGACTGAATAACAAGGATAATAGGCAAATGATGGGGAAAGGAGGAACGATTGGTAAGATATTACCACTAATTTTAGTAGTGCTAAAGAACTGAACTACAGGTCTTGATGAAAACAATTTGTTTTGCCTTATCAGAAAACATAATATTCTGGCACTCCTCTCTTTCAAAGAGAGTGTAAGATCTCAAAACAGATTAAGATTTTCAGCAAACTAAAAGTCTAGTAGGGTCCAAGATCCTGTTCCCTGTTTTTTAAGTTACGAGTTCATGAGTCTTGTCCTTGTTGACATTTGTTCCTGAGAAACATCTAAAATACTCCCAGTGAAAGAAAACATTTTGAAGCCAGCAAATGGAACTACGATAAACTAATATTAAAGTACCAGGAACCAAAGGTGGGGACTTAACATTGAGTGTCAAAATGTGAGGAATGTAAATACCAGGAATATATGAAATACTTAATGAATTTATTCCAAGTTTCAGATAATTTTTCATCTCAGATTTGAAGTTCCATATTCTCACACTACAGCATTTTCATTTATATACATAGATCAAATTTTCCTAGAAGGATGCAGCACCAAAACCTACTTGTTTACATTGTTCTGCTTTTATTTTGCACATATTTCATTATGTATTTTTCCCTTGCTAAAACAAGAAAACTGCTGAAATGAGAACTTGCTTATCTACTAAATCAACATCTTGAAAGTTTTAGGTGGCAAAGTCTGCAGACAGCAGACTAAAGCCAAGTCAACATTTTCTTACATTACCTCAAAAACTTTTATGCTTCCTTTTCTATCAGAGATCTCACAAGATCTCTGTATTTGCCTGTCAAACAGAAGCTGTGCAGCTGTAAGAAAGATGATAATTGGAAAGATAATGTTAGTGGTATTCAGGCATCCCTCTCAAAGCAGCTTAGTCATATGCTGTATGGAATAAAAACAGGATTGGCTGAGTAAGGGAATTTACTGTTTCCCAGGAAAGGAAATTGCCTGCAACACATCTGGCAAAACGTTCTAAATGTTTGGTTTTGACAAAACATACATTTCAACTCTTCTTATAAGGTGAGTTCTGTAGAGTGAGTATCTTCTTTCTAAAAAGGGAAACATCTAATTTGTACTTTAAATATACCAAGCGACCATTTGTTATTTTATGTCAAATACTATACACACTCCACTATAAAGCAAGCAGGAAATCACAGGCTAAGCAGCTATATTTCAGTTTGCAGAACAAATGTACCACTCCGTATCGACAGCAGAAATAAAAAATGAAGAGAAAAAAGAGCATGACGGAAACACCGAGCGGAAGCAACTGGTCTGAATTACAACTTTTTACTCAATTTCATACTGGCATATATAAGATTCCGTGCCAAATTATTTACATTCCTTCCTACTTCAACATGTCTAACAATGAGATGTTCCTTCTCATAACTGACAGGAGACAGATCTTCTCTGTCATTCAGTTTTTCTGGAATAAGCCCTGCCCTGCAAGCAGACTTGTTATTATGCCTCTGAGGTTCAGTAAAAAGGCTGTATTCAGGCATCTTCCTTCCTCCTCCTCAGTTTTCAAGGACAAAAATGTATTTAACTCGCCTTACTTTTCACACCAGTTTTCTAAATTTAGCTGTTACTACTTTCTTTCCCCCTGAACTCTAACTGGCTTTGACTCCCTGGGGAAGCAAAGACCACTTCCTCCTCCACAGCTGGGAAAGCTGCTCCCAAAGGGATAGAAAGGGTGAAGGATCACAATCAAATGCTCCAAAAGATGCACCAAATATGGCACTATCCTGTAATGAAGGGTTAAAGGGATGTACATTTATTTTGTTGGCAAGGTGAACGCTCACTAACTTTCTTGGGCAGTGGGAAAGAGCACTTCATTAAAGTAATATGAGTCCATTGGACCCAGATGGGGAAACAGCAAAATCCTCCCTCAGTTTTGTGTGTGTCTATGTGTGTGTGTTGGGGGTTGTGTTTCAGTTATTGCCCCTACAGCCTGGAAGTATCAAGGAAAAGTTGGGGAACATATTACCATGGTGAACCTCAAGGTGTTACTCCAAGAGCTAGATGAGAAGCACAGCCAAGGAGCTAACTGGTGGTGCCTGCTGTGCTGGTAAGGGTCTTCCATTAGTCATTTATTGTCACTTCTCAGAATAATACCTGCACTTTCCAGACCTTTTCCCAGAACTGCTGACAGCTGCCATACCAACTGGCCATTCATTCATTCATTCAAAAAAAAACCCCCAAACAACAACAAAAAACCCAACCCAAAAACCCCCCAAACCACAAAAAACCCCAACCCAGCCAAAAAAACAGTAAAAGGTGAACTAGTTTCTCTTTCCAGTATTCATACAACCACAGTTCTCCCTAGTGGAGGTCCAAGATACAGCAAGCCTTGTCAGGCAGCCTCCAAGTTCAGTTTTGTTCCTGGCCCCATCACAGCTCAAGGGCCTCCCGGGGTCACGCATAGGCGTTTTCTAAAGGAAAACAGACTCCAGTTCAAACCTTTAAACACACTCCAGTCTCTCCTCAAAGCCCCAGCAAAACCGAGCTGCCAGATTACGTTGGTGATCTGACTCACTGGTGTGGCATACAGATGGCAAGCTGCATAGCAGTTCCAAAACTATTGATTTAATCAAGCCTCTCATGGAGATCGTGTCTAGTGAATTCTCTGCATCCCTTAAATCTTGTCTTTTATATATGTACAGTCCCTTGAGTAGAGGTCTAATAATTAAAAAGAAAACTTCTACAACACTACACTGGTCAGGCTCACCTTTACCTTTAATATCTAACTAAAGAATTAAAAAAATCCATGCAAATATAGTCAGAAAAATTAAGATTATCCTCCAGTTCTTCCTCATTAGGAGACAGATACTTTCAGGGCTGGAGCAATCTTACTTTCAGCACTACTCTATTGAGGGCCCTGTATTTTTGGGGCTAGCTGTGAGAGGAAAAGCAAGCAGGGGACAGACTGATTTAAGGACAAGTACAAGTCATAATAGGAAATTCTCATTTAATTTAGCAAATTAATTAAAAATACTCAGTAACAGAAAATACTGAATTTGAATGTCTGGTTAGATACTCAGAAAAGCTTCACACAGTCCAGTGTATAAATCTAATCCTACATGCTGTCTTCATTGGATAATAGCAGGTTTCTCAACTACCTTGCAAAAGAGTTATTCACATGGAATTAAACAGTCTTTCTAAGACTTCAATACAACAAAAGTAGAAATCAGTATACAAAAATCTTTTGAAAGTTCATTAACAATGCAGGTAGCTGTCACATTAATTTGCTTTGCTATTGCAATACAAAGTTGAAGGGATGGAGAATGCATAATTTATATGCCAAACCCTCCAAATGTGTACATTTTGTAGAAAATTAATCTTGACTGTATCCCAAGTTACAAACATATTCCTCCATTTCCTCTGGCTGGAAGGATGAACAATGGCAGATGAATACTCCACAGGGAAAAAATCTGACAAATTGGTTCCACAGGTCACAGTCCAAGTATAATTAGAATCTTTCTGGAAGCCTCCAGAATTGAATTCTAGAGATTTTCCTTTCTGGAGGTAACTATGTAGTATATAAAGAAGGCCCAACAGCTTCCAACAATATAAGGCATGCATTTTAGCTGCTACAGCTATTTTTGACAACCCCTGAACACAACTTCCATGATTTAAAAAGTAAAAGCCACGTTAACACGCTATATGAAATATAGCAAGTTGTGTAGGAAAGTCTGTCCTAAGAGATCCCGAGGCACACTGGGATTTTCCTCATATAAGAGAAACTTTGGTCTGTAATTCATGCTAGTTTGACTAGCATGGCATTCCCTTTGTTTATTTTAATTAAGAAAAATCTATAGCTTCCAGATTCAGACCTAGCAAAACTCTCAGGCAGTTTGTCTTCAGGAGTCAGCATCCTATTGTGCTGGCTTCAAGAAGGCATTTTCTAAACCAGAGAAGTAATCTTTTCCAAAATTTCAGTGCAAGCAACTCTTTCCCAGGGTTTGGTAAGTTGGTTAGTAATTTTCTGTTTTTTCAAGCTTACCGATAAACGCAGAGAACATGGGAGTGGGAAGTAAGGGGAAGCTCCTTTTACTCTTACGTACACGTCTCAAATACTTACTTCATTAGAGTTTCCCTCACCTTTTACAGGTATTTCCCACCTCCAAGGGCACAGAATTGGGCTAGTGAGAGCTGACAGGGTAAGTGCTATTCAGCCATGCCGTTTCCTGAGACATGCCTTACTGCCACTGCCTCTGGATAGTTATTCCCTCTTCCAGTCCCAGCTGACTTGCGATTTGTAACTCTTCTTAACGTTAGCACTTCCAAAGTTAGCTATTTAATACAGACCAAAAAAGCCTTAATAATAAAAAAAAAAAGCTTGAAAACACTTAATTCTTGAAAGGCATGCCAAAAAATGAGTATTTGTCTCAGAGATTCAATAAAATACAAAGTCTGTGTTCAACTGAAAACTTTTAATTAACCCCCCCCTCTTGTTCTCTCTGCAAGGACATGCCCAAGCCTGCTTTTGTACGCTCAGGACAGTGTCTTTCGCTGTAATTACACAATGCATTAAACAGAAACGAAATTGCATCTTGGTTCAGCACATTTGAAAAAGAAAAATAAATACATTCTTTAAGAAGAACAGACAAGCCCAGGAACTTTTTTTTTTTTGGGGGGGGACGACAGTGTTGGAAACCGATTACCACAACAAATAATTTACAAGCATAGTCG
Organism: Pandion haliaetus; assembly: GCA_013401275.1. Taxonomy (NCBI): domain Eukaryota; kingdom Metazoa; phylum Chordata; class Aves; order Accipitriformes; family Pandionidae; genus Pandion; species Pandion haliaetus. The sequence continues at coordinate 13,202 of VYZV01017692.1, forward strand.
GAGGCTATCGGAACTGATTGCTCTGTCTAGGAAATTCTCAATTAGAGCCGTGCTGCAGGAATTCGCAGGGCTCCTCTTGCTGCCGGCCCCTCCGTGGGCTTTCCTCCCGCTCCGCGCAGCTCTGCGGCCGCCAGCCCGCTTTGCACATGCCGCCCCCCCCCCCCAAGAAGGCACTGGCGGGGCCGGGAGGGAGGAGCAGCCCCGCTCCACATGTCTGCCTGCTCCTACCAACTTATCCTAGGAGGGAAGGGAAGCGGTTGATTCGGGGAGGGAGCCCGTCACATCGGGGCAGGGGCGAGGAGAAAAGAGCCTCACGGCTTNCCTTGTCCTTCCCGCATCTGACAGCTCGGGGCACGGCGGCCGGGGGAGAAGCCGGCGCGTTTCCAGTTTACCAGTAGGACAGTGAAAGCCGGCCAGTCCTCTCCCTGCTCCCCCCCCGGGCCCATGGCAGCTGGGCGCTCCCTCCCAGCGCGCGTTAATTAGGGCCGGGCTCTCGCTGAGGGCACGAAGGCACTCTTGGCTTTGCTGGGCTACCGCCGGAATTAAAATGAAGCTGACTGTTTACTTCTTCTGGGGCTGGAGCATTTTCTTAGCTTCAGGATACAACTCCTTTAGTAAGAGCATGGAGACGATAGGCAAGAAGCAGTACCAGGTTCAGCATGGGTCATGCAGCTACACCTTCCTTTTGCCCGAGACGGACAACTGCCGCTCTTCTACTTCTTATGTGTCCAACGCGGTGCAAAGGGATGCACCTCTAGATTATGATGATTCAGTTCAAAGACTGCAGCTACTCGAAAACATCATGGAAAACAACACTCAGTGGCTAATGAAGGTAGGATAATACCATTTCTGTTCTAAAAATCTTGTTCACAACATCCTGTTACCAATCTCATTGTGGTTTTTTTTTTTCTTCTATCAGTTCCCAAATTCACAAAGTGCATCATCTAAGCCAAATTTCTGAATTACCTTTCAATCAAAAAGTTGTTTTGCAGCCTGGGGACACAATTTTACTGACTAGAAAGGAACAGAGATCTGCACTGTACTGCAGAGCTCGTGCTTTAAAGTTTGTCATTACATTTGAGTTGCTTGGACAAATAGTAATTACACATGCAGCCAGACTCTGAGCATGCCTGAAATTTCTGACGTGAAAGAACCAGCTACTAATTTGTAATTAACTGACAAGGGCTATTTTATCTCTATTTAAAGAATGTAGAATGTACCTTTTTCCAAGGCATGTGGGAAAAATGTTATGTGAAACATAATTTCAAAACTTGGGTACAGAAATTAACATATTAAGCCCCACTGATAAAGTATTGTAATTTTAAGCACAGACTGCAAGTCTGACTTGCACTGAAATTAGCCTAGTGAAGTGATAGAATTTCAAGAAAGTTCATTAGCGGATATCCTTTGCATCCTGTAACATTTCCACTCAAACATACAATATTCAAGGGAAAAATATTCTGGAAAAGGTGTTGCAGATGCTACATTGCTTCCTTTAATGCAACTCCATTGCAGCTAAGGGAAAATGACATGTTTATGGCCAAAGTGGCAACATTTGTAAAATTACACCTGAAAGAGCAGAAAAAAATTTTATACCGCATATATTCTTAATGTTGCTGGAGAATAAACCTGATCACTAGTCTACATTTTTATAGAAACTCATTTGATTCTAAATGCTATACAGTTCAATAGATTTTGATTTAATCGACCTTTATTTCACTGGTACCTGAAAAAGTGTGACAGTATAGTTTAGTTACATAGTAAATTTATGAGTGTTTATGTTTCATATCAAGATGCCTATCTTCTAAGCAATAAATATTTTGAGGACTTAACTGAGCAGTTGATACAGTATCTCCAAGTAAGTGTTCCAGTGCTGTCATAAGGGTTTTTTCATAAAGAAAGAGTATTTGTTGCAAATGGGTAGAATTCACAATTCTGTACAATGAGTAGCCACTTCTTAGGTGACTGTAATTTTGCATGAGGGTTCACTTCTCTCATCACTTACAAAGTTACAGAATTAGCATGATACAACCAAAGAAATCTGCTGGCAATTTTGTGTAAGAAACACTTCAAAGCAGAAAGCATAGTGTTTTCATCTACCTGAAATGAACCTTGAAGCTTAAATCCAAAATGCATACACTTCAAGGTTGTGATGTGGGCCTCTAATCTGTCTTTATGGGTTTAGGATGCTTAATTTGGACACCCCAGTGTCAGTTCAGTAGCTTTTGCTTTTTTAATCTCACAGGCAAACATCCTTCCCTCCACATACTTACTTACCTTTCTACTTATTTAGTGCTCACTATTGTAATGTTAAGACCAACATTAACAGATGTGCCATGCAGGATGAAAAACACACAAAGCAAAACAGTGTAATCTACCCAGCTGCTAAGCAATTTCCTAACATAAATAGTAAAATCACACACAAGACTCCAGTGCTAAATGCCACTTATGTAGGCAAACACAGTATCGTAAGTGGCATCAGGTAAACAGAAACCAGTAAGAAAATTCCAGCACCCTTATTTAGTAAAAACTATGCTTTTTCCTGTTAGTCCCTGGGAAATCAGTTACAAGAGGAATAGGATAAGTATCTTAACCCATTCTTTCGGGGATCAAAAGGCAGATTCTATTTTACAAGACAGAGAAATGTTTCTTTTATTTGAGTGAAGAATTCCAAATAAGATGCTTTAGAATAGCCTGATTTTTTTTCTAGCTGTTCCACAGCTAAACATCCTGTAAAATAACTGCTGTTTGCCTTTTTCACTATTTTAACACCTGCTTTTTATGTCATCCGTTTTGTTCACAAAGAGACTCCAACAAAAGTAGCTTTTCCTCAGATTTGCTTTGCTAGAGACACCTGGTCTGCAAGTGAAGATGAAAAGCAAACAATAACCTTTAAAGTTGCTTACAGAGTTTACTTGCTGGTTTTTTAAGGTCACTAATACACATTCCTAGGGTCATATTTCAACTTAACCAAAATGTAATGCTAGATTAGTCAAGGCAGGGCAAAAAAAAAATTGTTCACTTAGTTTTTATACTGTATTGAAAGTGTAATATAAGATCGATTTTAAAAATAACCTGACATTAACTTCTCAGCAATTGCACAAAAAACTGCTTTAGGTCTTGCTTTTTAAAAAGTTATTTTTGCTCATTTAAGAGGCAGCACCTGTTTTGTTTTGAAGTTGTGTAAAAAAAAAACCAAAAAAAACCAAAACATTACAAACTTCTAGTGTGAATTAACCTTTAAACGTTGCTCCTGAAGTATTGCACATCCCAAAATATTTTTACACTCCTCCCCCCCTCCTGCCTTTAATCCATCAACTAAAGGAAACATTCTGTTTCTGAATGAACGCTGGGCTGTATGAATGGAACAGCATGGGAAGTGTGTGCTTCATCTGGTTAATGGACAAACACAATAGGAAGAAAATGAGTTACATAGGTCCAGGTTCTTTTCTGATCTGCTCCTGCGTGGAGAGCAGAAGACTTTGTTCTACAATTACTACAAATTGCTGCTTCATGAAAACACAGGTTTTTTGGTCCGAACTGCATTTATGCCTTATGCCACTACTGTATGTACCATATGTAAAACTGGAGAATGTCTCTTCAAAAGTAGATTATGTTTAAGCGTTCAGTTGACATACCGGAATGAACCACTATGCCACCTAACTCGGTGTTTAGCAGTAAGCCAGTAAGCGATGCTGTAGAGCAAGGGCCAAAACCTTAGATCAACTGTGCCCCAATATACCTGAAATGAACTCTCTCCTTTGACTTTCCCTAGCTTGGGTTCAATTTGTACATCGAAGTGTAAGATTTTTTTCCTAATGCAATGTGTGGGCAGGGAGAACAAACCTCTCAATAAGATTTTCAATTAATTTGAGAGGATAGCAGATTGGTATACAGCTGAGATACAAGACTGGAAATTTTAAATGTAGACATGTATGTTGGCTGTTATACTTTGGATTTTTTTTATGTAAAAACAACATCAGGTTTTTAGATATTCCTAGAAGACAGGCAATTCCCTTAAGTTCCACAATTAAACAAATCTCCACCTGAATTAATGGCAGCTTTACCATTTGGATCACAATTTCTAGTCAAGGAACAGCATTTTTTTCAGGTATCAAGACACTGAAATAACTGAATGCTGACTTGAATTTACTTCTCGGTACATAAACCAGATCCTATGACTCAGGAGATATGACTGTATCCAAAGCAATAGTGTAAAAGAAAGGGGTCTTATTTTCTTAGTCTTTCCTGTTATAAACAGCTGAAAACAATGTATGATCAAATGGATTATAGCATATGGAATATAGGTAATTTATGTGTAGTTTATCAGCAGATTATAAGACTAGAAAATAACAGTCTGTGCCAGGAGTCAATATTTAAACCTAAGACCAGAACTTCATCCTGAACCATCCCAGCAGACTAGGAGGAGGACACATTGCCAATAGAGATGCAGTATCTTTGGTTGCTCTGAACTGAGATTCATTTTTCCGTGTCATGATATCCTGGAAGCTAAAAACCCTTTATCGCTGTGAAATACGTTTCTTCCCTAAGCACAACAAAATCAGATGTTTTAAGATGAACGGGAACAAATGCTTGTAATTTTTGATGAGTAATTACCAATGAGAAGTTGTCATACTTGTACTGAACTTCATATCTCAAATACGAAAAGATATTCTGACATGCCGTCATCCAAAACCATCTGCACACACCGGACAAGGACAAATATATTGTACGGTGTTGGATTTGAAGTACGCAAGAGATTATTCTGACTCTGAATCAAGAGCTGCATTCCTTTCCTAAGTAATGCATCTGTTTTCACTTATTGTGAAAAGTGCTTGTTTTTGTCTATCAACTATGTATTTGGGAAGCAAAAGAGTACTGGCAGGACCCAAAAGAAAATACTTTTTTACTTTCAGATTAGTACATGTCACCAGATAAAGTTTCCAAGCTGCTTTAAATGATAGGACTATGCAGTTTATTGTTACATCTCCTGTAGGTGAATTTCTGTGAAGGGATTTGAAGTGACACTTCTGCATGTGTTTAAAAACTATGTTGTAAAGACTATTCCTGCATCATTCCACAAATATCAAATTTGTGATACAGGTATAAAATTGTACAAAATGAACAAGGAAAACTAGAGATTTTCTTGTACAGATCTACAAGATCTGAAGTTGAGAGCTTGCCATTTCCAAGATGTTATCAGTAAAATCTGTGATAAAAAGAGGCTTGTTTTACTGAACCAGTCTCTTATTAGCATTCAAGATACATTTTCATGTGCTTTGTTTGTTATCAATATGATCATATACTTACCATCTTTTGGTCCAAAAAGCAAACTGGGAGACTTTCTGCATTAATTATTCACATCAAGTGCTTTATTTTCCTTCTTTTTTCTCTTTCTTCAAGTGCACATATAGGAAATGAGCCTGGAAATGCTTAAATTCACAGTTTCCAGTTTCCAGTCCTTTTTGTTTGCATACCCACCTAACATATAAATCTTAACCTTTAGAATATCTCAGAAGCTTTTGCAGAGATACTGAGGTTCAGAATGGTGTTTCTTTTACAGACAATTGTCTTCTTACTGCTCCTTTTTTGTTGTTAATTATGAACAAATTCAGTAACGTGCATCTCCCCATAATTTACCAAGGGAAACAACTGATGTAATTTGCTTGATTCCTAGTCACAAGAAACAAGCTATGACGTATGTATTGCTTAGAACAGAATTTTGCCCAGAAGACACAGATACCATAATTTGAAGGTTGGAAATGGATATCTGTGTCTTCAGTGACTATCATACTGTCCTTTTCATACTACAGTATTTGTGCTTTTGAAAATATACCACGTTATACATTGTTTGATTTATAATACTTCTTACAGTAAGCTAAGGCAGCTTAGTAAACCACTATTTATTTAACAACCTTTTACACACTTTAATGCAAGAACCTCCTGTTCTATCTGTTATTTCATGGGATTTTACATAGCTTTGGCTGAAAGCCAGGATGGGAGCAAATTAAGACTGTCTTCCTCCACCATTACCATTATTACAGGGTTAGACATGCAAAATGCTGCCAACTGATTTAGAAGACACAGTGTCCAATCTTAGATTAGGGTCTACAACCAGAGAGGTGCCGCTCTTGGATCTTTCTCTGGAGCTTAGCAAACCTGGAGTTTCATCAGATGACTCAGTGTACCTTCATTGGCTCCCTAGAGTAAGTTCAGTCTGTCTCTTCAGCCTGGAAGAGACAGAAATAGAGGAATGGGAAGTTTTAAAAGAAATCCTTCTTGAAGAGGCAGGTTTATTAGCATTGCTGAAGAAGTTGCAAAAGCTAGCATGCTGCATGGCCCTCATCCTGGCATACTACATTGGCACTGAAGTTTGTAAGCCTCAGAATCAAGAGACAATAGGTAGAAAATAGGAATGTGGACTAGGCTGCAAATATGATACGAATATACAGGTAAACATTATGCTTCCCACTTGTTAAAACAGCTTAGGTACAAGAGTCAAATCAGGACTGATGGCCTTTCCATAGAGTTTGGTGTTTCCCCATTCTCACATCCTGACAGAATCACAGAATGGGACCTTCAAAGCTCATCTAGTTCCAACCCTCCTGCGATGGGCAGGGACGCCGTCCACTAGACCAGGTTGCTCAAAGCCCCATGCAACCTGGCCTTGGAACACTGCCAAAGATGGGGTATCTGCAACCTTTTCCAGTAGCTCACCACCCTTATCATAAAAAAAATTCTTCCTGGAACAGAAGATGCAAGTTGTACTTCAGAGAGAAAAAGGGTTCTGGCATCTAGTTAGCAACAAGATACAGATGGGAGCCTTAAAGATACCTGTATAGACTGCAGAAGGGAAAATGGGAGAAGATGGCTCTTGAATAAAAAAATATTTAATGTATGTTCTATTATATGAAACAGGGAAAAACCATTTGAAAACCATATGTCAGTGGACCACAAGTATCAAGACAACTTTCAAGAGAAGGAGAGTTTCTATGGCACTGAATAAGAAGTTTCAGAAATAAGCACAGACAATTTTATCTGCCATTTTATTCTTTAAATTTCTCAGACTAGCCAAACATAAATTACAGGTGAAAAAAAAAAATAGGAGCATCAGATAATTTCATAAGGCAAAGCATCTGGGGGAAAAAAAAAAAGGTATGGCACAGTAATTTAATACTTAGAAATGCCTTAGAGATATGGCACATTCCACAGTGGAACAAATTAAACCAAATAACCTCACACACATACAAAAAGTTAAAAAGTGCTTTACAACTGGAAATTCTGTGATCATTTCATTTCCTTTAACAGACATATCTCTAGGAAATGGGGCAAAGGAAAAAAGAACTGTATTTATTCTCTAGTGAGAAAAACTAATACTGTTTGGTGAACCTAAAGTCTATTCTAAGTAAACCAAGCTTAGAGGAAATGTTAAAGAATTCTTCAGTATACAAAATCCAGATCCATGTTTTGTATAAAAAAAATCTCACACCTAAATAGTTCTGCAAACACTCACTGTGTCAGTTTTCAAGCTGCCTAGGAAAATACATTGCTACTCCTTAAATGACTTTTTTTAAAAAAAAAAAAAAGTGTGCTACATTCCAAAAAAATTACTGAAAATCCTATTAGTTTTTATCTGTTTTTGGAACAGGTTAACCCTAAAATTAAGATGTTGTTTACAAAGCTCAGCAAACGTATCCTGCAATTTGTATGATTAGGAGATATCTGTCCTCATTCCAACTTCCAGCACATTATGGCTTAGTCTGGACAGAGACAAGGAAGCTACAGGAACTTTTCTGCTGTCTTTGCAATGCCCACATGAAGTTTATCAGTTTTTCTAATAATCTTCCAGAAGCCTACTAAGGTCATAACAAAGTCGTACTGCTAAAAAGAGAAGGCTTATAGAATAGGCAACCTTCTCTCTGTTAACTTCACTCTCTGTTAGTAAAAGTATGGATGGAAATCTAGTATTCTTCAGAGTTATGTTATTCACAGAAGCTGTAAGGAGTGAAACATTTCCCTCTCTAGATGAGCAAATACTTCAGAGTTCTTAGATGACAGCAACTTTCTTTCCAATTAAGCTGTCTCTATCCTGTTAAACTGAAGTGGCATATAGTGTCCTAATTTTGCTCAAACTCCCTTTAATACTGTAGGGCAAAAATTATCTTTTTGGTTTTGTATTTGTATTCAGGTCTCGAGCATCATGATAGAGCTTAAAAAAAAGGAAACTATAGGGTTCCTTTACCCTCTAGGAAACAACATATCAATTTTCTATCACTGATTTTGGTCAGGGATTAAAATGAGTGGATTGTGGTAACACAGCTGAGAGCTTAACAGACTATAATATTGAATAGTTAGCTATGACGTCTTATTTAAGTTTCCAGAAGGGGTAAAAAAAAGGCCTTGCTTGATACATTACAGCTCTCTCAAGGTTAGCAACTGAAATTCTTTAAGAGGCATTCAGTTTTTAGACTCTGTAGTACCTTTTAATAATGCAATTACCAAGACATTGAAAATAGCTATGTGCATTTCAAAAACTGTGCTAAAGCATACACAAGGACCAGAGTAATTGAGTATAAAGTCCAAACTAGCATATTAGAGCATTCTGGTGTGGTACAGTACAGTCACACAACTGTCATCATTTGAGCTACTTCAGAAGCAATGTTATAGTATTATACTGTAATACATATAGAGCATTATACTACAATGAATAAAGTGTTTGTCAAAACCACATGAAAACACATTAGGCAAATGTTTGATCTTTAATTATCACTCCACTTAATAGAACTTTTTGACAGGGAGAAAAGCTAAAAGTTCTCATCTTTGGAGAAAGAAAAATTGTATCCTTTTAAAAATGGTAGGATCTTCTTCAAATCCCGAGTACAAAAATGACTGAGCAGTGAGTGTACCATGCCCCATCCAAACAACAGCTCTGCAGACCTGTTCATTCTCACGCTGCAAGCATTAGGAGTCATTCACCTCATGTACTCACGATATCAGCTTCATCGCTATGCTTGCTTTTTGGTTCAGGCCCGCACCTGACGTGCGTGATCCTGGAAGGAAAAAGTCTCTTTTGTTCCATTCTGTCAGGGTGTGGGAATGGGGAGACACCCAGCTCAGTGGAAAGGACATTTCCTGGGCAATAGCCATAGCCCTTACCCCACCAGCAGCTTCCCTACATATGATATGATGTCAGTGTATCAGAGGCCTGCTGTTCATCATATGACCTGATGTATAGGCTTACACTGAGGTATTTGAGTGAGCAGAGAGGTTTAATTTTGATAGCTGGCACCTAAAAATCATTTTAGTTTTGTCTTCCTCCACAGAACTTGCAGACATCATACTAAGATGTTTCATATACTTCCTTTAGGTCCCCTCCTTTGCACTACAGCATTATGTTTTGTGCAAAAATTTTCCTCCCTATTTTCCATTTGCAAGGTATAACCACCTGCAAGATACTAGTTCAAACCCACAGTTTCAAAGTGAAATATAAACCAGCCCCTTAAAGAGAATGTGCCAATTGGTCAAGAAGCAGTAGCCTCATTTTTCCACAGTATCAGCTGTCAACTGACAATCTCAGCTCTGCAAAAAGTCAACATTCAAACATCAAAAAAGCTGCAGGTCAAGACTGAAATATATGTAGCCATGGAAAACACGCTTGCCATGCTTGCCTATTGCATTAACAAATATCCTGTCCATTCAGACAGTTCAATATTCAAGAAAATTCCCTAGTGAAGACTTAATGAAACAAATTTCCATGTTTTTGCTTTTCTATAAACAAGGTAATTCAACTATTCAAAGGGAACAGCAACTTCCAGTTTCTTAATATAACTTCAAAAAAATGGATAAAGTAGGTGAAAGACAGCTTAAGTGAATGAGTAAAACCAGACAAAATCTTGTATTTTTCTGCTTGTAAGGAATTGAATTAAATAAAACTGAGCTTCTTTGCGTGAGGTCTGAACTTTGATCATGTTAACTATCCCTGTGTTTTCACTTATCTTAAACTTCCATTCTGATGCTAGATTTTCTGTCAGATATAATGATTGCCTATAAAGTAATAGTAAATTAAAAAATGCTGTTGTAACTGCTACTGGAGCTTTAGTGGGAATGTTTCCTGAAAACTACTCTGAGATGATGAAACAAAGTTCAAATAACTAGAAGGTAAACCCTAAGACTAATAACCTAACCCTTAGAAAGAGTATAAACTGCAACAAGTATAAACAATCTGACCCTGTTGAAATCTTACCATGTCCAAGCAAGGATTCTGACAACTACAGTTTACCAGCTACAGAAGAAAGTTTAAATATAGTAAATAATACTCTAATTTTTTTTATTCTGACTCGTAAGTTTATTTGACTTGCATCTAGAGAAAACTTATCCATGTCTTGAGTTCAGCTTCTTTGTTATGGTAAAGTTTATTATTATTAAAAAGGCTCCGAGGACAGTGTACAAAAACCTAGCTCTGCTCTAAGCAAGTAGAAAAATTCCCACTGAATTCTTAGGGAAACTGAGATTTCATCTGATGTATCTAAAACCTCATTTGACACAAAAGGTGAAACTTTTTTTTTTTTTAACTATTTAAATTTGATAATGGAATAAATCAGCCATGTGCTTTAAGGCTTACTTCATGCGGACTACCTCTAACTAGTAAGGATGCTATTGGAATAGAAAAAAGAGTGATAATATTAATCACAAGGAAATACACATTTTCCTTTTCTTGTCCCTCTCAAGGCCACATGAGAGTTAACGTTTCCCAGGAGTCTCATCCAGTCAAGTCCTTTGTGATCACCATATTCCTCAGTGAATTTCCTTCCAACTTCACAATGTTTTTTAACCTTCAAGCCAACCAGACAATTCCTTCCCTCATCTGGCTTTAAGATCAGTCTTCCAGTCCCCTTTTGCAGCTCATTGCCTTTATGAATTCCTATCCCTGACACATGAATTTTTAACATTCTGCTCACACAGATTCAGTTCCTTTTTTTTTTTTTTCTTTCTCCCTTCTTCTTTCCCTTCGTTAAGACTATTCAGCTTCCTGACTGTCCAGTCTGAACTCCCTTTTCTCTACGTCTCTTGTCATTCAGGATTCTCAGTTCTGGCTGCTTTTGTCCTTGTTGTTAAATTTCTTTTTAACCCTCACTACTTGCATACTCTCCTGTGTATCAAGACAGATAGCTTCTTTTTCTGGCTAGCTGCACGCAGTATCAATGATGTACTTTCTCTATTGCTAGTTGTGGTTACTCATCTTGAGTGCAGAGTCTTGCATCCAAGGGAGTCTCTGGAAAGTGCACTTAAAAGTCTCCCTCTTCAGTGGCCCATCCCATCAGATCTTGAGAGATAGGGACACTTTCCTCCATAAAATACCCATCCTATAGTGTGTAGCTTTGGTTCTCAGCCATTTTTGCTGAGAGTCCCTCCTCTCCTATTACAATCAACGCCAATAGCATCGCTTGTTTTGAGAGGATCTGGCTCTGGTTTCTGGTCTTCATAGAAGGGCACCAACTGGCAGCCTCAGGCTTTCAGAAGCAGTGACTGGAGCTCAGCTCAAGAGGTGACTCCATCACCGCCTGAGTGCTCAGTGGGGCACCAGAGGCAAAGAGGAACTTTTGGAAGCAATGGATGGTAAGACTTTTCTTCTTGGTTCTGTTCCAACAAACTAACCTGCCTGCTTTTAGATGGATAATCCTAGCTATTGAGGCAAAAAAAAATGTATTTTTTCAGGATTATATAATTTTTTTTTCTGCAATGCACACTACATTTTGTTTCTGCAATAAGATCAGTGTGTAAAGGCAGCATATTTCCAAATATTTGTGTTTGTCCACTCTTAACACAGTAGCTTTCTGTTTTATCTTTCAAGCATGGAATTCCTCAGAAGCTTTTGCTTTAAAGCCTCTTAACTATGCTAATGGAACAGCAAAAGGAATTAAGTAAGTGGCATTTGACAAGAACACATCAAGATGCTCAGTTTTTTAACTAAGCAGAGGTGACCACCTGAGCTTTCCTTACATAAGGCAGCCCTTAGTGCTTTCTGTAGTCACAGTCAAGTCCATTTTGGTTTTGGGGTCCTGCTTCCCCTGCCCAGTGTTTTGGAAACCTCAGGGAAGTTCTCTGACAGCTCTAGTCTGGCAAGGGAGGAATTTTCAGACCGGTGAAGAAAATGTAGCAGCTTTTCAGACACACCACCTTCCCTGTCCAGCTAGCATACTAGCAATGGAAACAGTGGCGAGAAAGATGCAGCACATCTTAAAAAAAGAACTACAGCACTTAAGAGAGGAAATTACCTTTTTTTTTTTTTTTTTTTTTT
>VYZV01017693.1:17349-36201 GCA_013401275.1 Pandion haliaetus
GGGCTGCTCTCCAGTCTCACGCTGCTTCAGCGTGGTTTTAACCATGGGGTTACGGACATCTTTGGGAGCCTCCGCTCCACCGTTCACCCCCATGGGCTGCAGGGGGACAGCCTGCCTTCTCACTAGGGGCTGCAGAGCCTTGAGCCTCCTCAGGCACCCCCTCCTCCCCCTCCACTTCCATGACTCCAGTGTCAGCAGCGATGTTCCTCTCAGGTTTCCCCCACCCCCACACTACCGGTTCCCCTTCTTAAATATGTTCTCCCAGAGGTGTTACCACCGTCACTCCCCGCCTAGAGGCGGGTCCGACATTTTGGTGCCCACGTCCGACATTTTGGGGCGGCGAATTTACCAGCAACTTCTTAAAGGGGCCGCCTCTGCAGCCCCCCTCCCCTGCCACCAAGGAAAACTGCGCCACACAAACCCATAACACTTCTTTAATGTGTCATGCAGCATGTATTTTTAGCTGACTTGCCAGGGAAACCAATTCAGAAATCCTATGCAGATTCTTCTGATGTTTCCATTAAATAAAATTCCATCTTGGTGAATATAAGACCAGCAAGAGCTCTTTAAAGTCTAATTTGTTATTTTAAGGTGGTTATCTATATAGGAAGAAACTATTTTGCAAATATTTAGCCCTTCATTTAAATGTAAATTATTTCAGAAGTTATAAATTCCAGATCAAAATAATGAAAAATTTTCTAGATAATAATAAACTTACCCTTCCCCAATGCAGAATAGCATGCAAAAGTTTTTGCCTAATAAGTTTAAACTCCTGAGATGTGTGTGCTCAGCAGCAGCAAAGACATCCTGTGCTTAGATTATGTTGTAAACAGCATGCGCTTGTTTGCAGTGGGGCCAGACTTAGACGTCTCCAATTATACCCAGTTTGAGGGTAGAAATTTTTTTGCTGTTAACGTAGCTGACAAAATGATTCAGTGCTCAACGTCTTTTAGTGCTGCTTAAATGTAGGGAAGAGGAAGCAAGGAGGAAAGTTGTTTATTTTCTCCTTGTTCCAGGATCACATTGCTGCCTCTTTATTTTGAATGTATGAAGGATTGACAAAGTGTGCCATAAACAGTCTGTAAATATGTCCAAAGATATAAAGGCCCCAGATCCAGAATTTGGGGATTTGGAAAAATACTGTCAATTATCTGGCAGTTAACAGACAAGATAGAACAGTGAATTATTCTTTCGACTGGTGATTATAAAGCATGGCATTGATTTTTACATCTAGATTTAGCTCTGCCTCATTGAAGTCTATTTATTTCTGCTTCAGTTTGTGATATTGATGTCACATGTTTTTTTTTACAGGAGTGCATTGCTCGTTCTTAAGAAAAACAGAAGTATCCCAGCTTCTAGCTCTGCTTTTCTGAACAGTATCATACAGCTTCGAACTGTTTAACTCCAGCACACTCAGACATACAGACAAAATACAATGGGAGGTGCTATTCTGAGAGTTCAATTCCATTAAAACTAGCAGATCCTTGAAAACATGGGGTTTTCATTTTAATTTTCAGCTTTTAAGCCACAGAACAACTTAAAACAGGCATGAAAATTTTCAATTCCCTGTTTCTCCCATTTAAAGATTGTTGTATTGATTTTGTCTGAAGTCAATATCTAACACGCTCTGTAAGTGAAAAGACACTCAGGTCTGGAAATAGAGCTCTCAAGGTGTTTTCCTTCGGAATACTTTTATTATCATTACAGTTTCTACAAAGTGAGAGGAAATGTTTGCAAGTGTTATTTTTATCCCACCAAATACTGATCAAGGAATTCTAAATTTAAAAAGGTAAGAAAATATTTTGGCTCAAGTCAATCCAACATTAACCTGAATTTCCCTGTTTTGACGTGTTGTCTGAAGGGAATTGGAGTTCAGAGTCCTGACACCTCTCATCCCTTGTATGTGCCAAGCTCTCTGGCTGGCCTATGTCTCCTGCAGCACAGCTTGGTCTGCCACTTGCTCACAGGCTGAAGCAATACCTCCCTGGCTCAGTGGCTGCCGTGTGCTGCAGGACAGAAGCTGGAGTCCAAGCAGACATCACTGTCTACAGAGACGAGTATAAGTACCAGAAGGATCTGGGATGCAGGGCTGATCTGACACAAGTACATCTCTGTACAGATCTGCTATAAAACATAAATGATCTGTAGTTTCCGAATCACACTTGTAGTGTTTTGCTATGCAAAGAACTAGCTACTTCAAATTTTCATTTTGATTCTTGACAGAAGCTAATTTTGATATTTTTAAAGAGGCTATAATTGAACTTAATGCTCAGCTCTGTCCAGAGCAACTTTTGTTTCATGGCATCATCCCTGTTACTGCATACGGAAGTATACTAAAAGTTCCTAATTTTGATATTTTTAAAGAGGCTATAATTGAACTTAATGCTCAGCTCTGTCCAGAGCAACTTTTGTTTCATGGCATCATCCCTGTTACTGCATACGGAAGTACACTAAAAGTTCAAAGGCACATATTTCCCAGCAGTCACACTCTGCTCTTTGTTGTAATCCCAGTGTCCTGAGGGTTGTGAGCATACATTTGAAATCAGAATCTCTGGCTCCTACTCACTGAATAATAGTAAACATTGAAGTAACAAATTGTGTTGATCAAGTTGTTTATGTGGCACATTCCGAATTCCCTGCACACTCAAAGACCAAAAGTGCATTCATTTACTACAGGGTGCTGAAAACAGAATACAACTTAGAACAAATTGGCCTAATGAAGTTAATACTAGAATGTATTTGTTATTGTCAGGGCACTAGAGCACCAAAAATAAGACTCCAATGGGAACAGGATTGAGTGGTTTCAAGAAGTTCACAGAATAAGATAAATTAGGGATAGAAGGGACCTTAAGAAATCATTTAGTCCATTCCCCTCTTCTAGTTACGGCTGTCATCATTATTGGCATGTCTATCTAAGCAGTTAGTAAAAAATCAGAGAAGCCAAGTGCACAGTCATATGCAAATATCATAAATATGATATTTAGCTATCAGTTTATTTAATGAAAGCTATAACAGCATCAGAAGAGAAATCTGGTGTGGCCAATTACTCTGCCTTCAAAGCACGTTCTGACCCTGAACTCATGCAAGAGAAGACCTCCAAATAGACAGAGATCACCTATTCTGTGAGATTTAGCAGATTGCATGCTAATCTCCATGCTGCATTTTGAGGGGCATGGGGGGGACAGTTACCACTTTCTGTTGAAATTTTGTGCTTGATTGCTTCTGTCAAAATTTGCATACACCTCTGGCTTGGTTCAGAGTGCTATTAGCTGAACACAGAGATTACTTGTAGTCTTAGGAGCTGTACTGTGTTGTTCTCTTCTGATGTAGCTGAGAATATGGGCTGCTGTGCTTCTGATTTCTTTCATATGGAGAATGAGGAAATTAAATGAACATTTTTCTTTCAACTATTAAATGCAAGAAAATGAAAAATTGTCATCATATAGCAAATTTCCCATTGACCTCCCTGAAGCAAGAACACACATCTAATGTGTATAACTAATGATTCCATGGTTAGAGTTTCCTGCTGAACTTGTAAGGTACTGATTAGCTGTGGCTGTGTCTCAAAAGGTGCAAATTATTTTTAGCTTTTACCTGCATAAAAACTTGTTGCTTGCACATATTGGTTTCTTTTTTACTCAGAAACTGTGCTCTCATTGAGATTTTGTAAGGTATCTCATATTCGGAAAAATAGATGTCCTGTTCCCAGGTAGTGTGGCAGCCCATCCATATTCATTAGGGCTGACGTTCTTTGCCCTCTTATTCTTGTGAATTCTCCATTACAGTGATCACCTCCCTGGTCTTGGTTTAGTGATTAGTCTTGCTGTGTGTCCTTTCATTCCTCAGGTAGAAATGAATCGTCCCCTGTATCCACCTGTCAGTGGTTGCGTTAAGACACAGGAATCACTATTCTGGGTCAGAACTGAGGTCCATTTAGACTTGTGTCCTGTCTCTAGTAATAGACAGTACCAGAAGCATCATGGAAATGAAAAAGTGTTATTTGCCTCCTATTTCTGTGAACTCTCTCCCACACTGAAGTGTGCAGTTGCTTTACTTTCCAGTGTCTTGTTTCTACTCTTGTTTTTAACTTATATATATATATATATATNCTGACAATGAGCTGGTTTCTCAGTAGCAAAATCTGAGAGTAGAGGGGTTTTGCTATGATACATGTTAGTCTTTGAAAATAAATATGGTAATTGCAGTTCTGCTAGCAACGGTCTGCTGGCATTGTTGATGGTAAAAAGGTGAGAAGACAGATGAAAGCAGAGATGCTGAGGCAGTCTAAATAAAACTGTAATTTTCTGTCAGAGCTGTTTTTTTAAAAGTGCAACTTAAAAAGCATAGATATGCTATGTCTGTGGTCACAGGGACTTTATAGAGGTACCAGAGCAGTGCAAGGACAAGCCTTTATTCTGCCATAGTATGTGGTGCTAATGCAAAGGGTGGAAGAGGGCAAAAGACTGGAATTAGGAACATCTTTTCTCCCTTTGCTCCTCTTATGTTGCTGTTCATTATTTCTACCTACTGCTCAGCAGATGTCATTTAGATGGTGAGCAGTTAATTTTGCTCAACAACAAATACAAGCTTTTCTTTCTGTATTCCATGTCAGTTCCCATGAAAGATACCAGGCAGACAGGTTTGGAAGCTGAAGCTCTCTACCTACAACAAAAAAGTCCAACACATACATCAACCAATGTAAGCAACCCTGTGCTGCCTGACATGTTGGGACAAAGGGGAGCTGAGTTTTCATTGCATTAATTTTCTGTTTTCTGTGCCGTAACTGTTAACAGGTTAGCTATTGTGGCCTTTGAAGCTCAGCACCCACCGTTCAGTAGAAATGGGCTAGAAGCTACTGAACAGGTATCAGATGACAACTGGACAAGTTTTTGACCAAAATTAGGGTAGAAGAGCTCATCTGTTTAATTTATTTAAAAGCTTATGTGGAGCTTATCACCAGAACATTTTTTGTTACTTTGTTTCCTAGAGGATGAGGCTTACCTGATCCTGCATTCTTGTCTGTGAATGTGTTTGTGTGTGTCTGTATGTCTGTTTATTTCCTTTCTTCTTGGAATGAGTTTTGCACCCTAGGAATCCCAGCTACATGCCAAGACAGCCTCAAGATACAAAATTCCTGCAAGAGTCATGATACTGTGTGCCTGTGTGAGACAGACATCATCAGAGCCCTGCTGAAGAAATAAAGTAAGACACAGATCCGTAAGAAATGAGGCTTCACAAGTTACTCAGATCATTGACCTTCTTGGTTTTGGATATGTCAGTTGTATGTATCCTCTTCTCTCCTTTGATTTACTCTATTAAGAGGTGTGTGTTTGGCATCACCTTGGTGGTTTACTTTCACCCTTGAAGAAGGTGAAGTTCTTCACCCTTGAAGAACTTCATATGACCCTAAAGTAGGGTTCATTTTTTTCCTCCAAGCACTGTTTCCAATATTACAGTCTTGCGTTAAGCATTTTTCTTGTCTTCAGCACTATTTATTTTTTTGGTGAAGTAACAATTATTTTGGCTGAAATGATCAATTCAAACTGTTCAGACATTCAAATCGTTTTTTCAGTATAAACATGTAGAACCCTAATCTGTGGTAATTTACATATTCAAAAATTATTTCAATGAAGTAAACAGAGTTTGGCTAGCTTGCAAAATTGTTGTCTGCAGAGTTTTGCTTCATGCTATGTTGACCCTGCCCTACCTTGCAAAACATTTTGTTTCATAAATGTTGCTTTCATGTAAGGAACATTCATTATAGTTCATATGTTATTATCATTTAAAAAAGATTAAGTCATTGACATTTCTAACCTATACTGCAGACGGAAAAAAATGCACTTGCAGTTAAGGTCACTTACAAGTCTTTCTCTCTAATAAGCTTATGGACAAGATTTTTCTGTTGTATGTGTATGAGTGACAATGTCAATGCTTTTTTTAGTGTGTTGTAAATCAAATATCATCACCTATATTTTAATTTTTTTTATCCCCAAAAGTTGAGTCTACCTTCTGTGCTTGGAAGGATTGGCTGCTGCTCAGAGGGGATGCTACCACCCATCACTGGCCCATACAGCTGCCACTGATACAAGAGAAAGATGACAACTACTTTCTACTAATGATACAGAGTATTACGGCAAAAATGGTGCCTGAATTTGTGCCTTGCAGCTAGGCTACACCTTGGGAGTGAGTCTTCTGGTGGGGTTTGAGTGCAGATCCTCATAGGTATCATGCCCTCACTCATGGACCAGAGGCACAAGCAGTATTTTTGTTTTTTGTCCTTTTTGTCCAGGCAGCACTGGTATACCAGGCTGGTCAGTGGCATTGACCCACAAAGTCCCATTTCAGGAAGATGGCTGCACAACACCCTTCTGCAAAGGGGTGAAATGCGGGGCAGAGAGGCAGGAGACAACATTACAAGTTTCATGCAAGCTATTTAGGTGGGTATTTTCCTAAGTACAGACTGGATAACTAGGCCCTTATGTATGCAGAATATAACCCTTTTGATGCAACATCAGAAGAATTGTGAAGGGAGGAAAACCTGTTTTATTCTTAATCAGAGAGATGATGACAGCATAAAATCCCAATGTAATGACAGCAGAGGAACAGTTTGCTATCAAGTGAGAGTTTGCACCAAGTATGTGGAAACTGGGCTGTATGGCTCTGGTGATGAAGTTATAAGGCACAGCGGCAAGACTGTATATGGGAACGAAGTATAAATAACGTGCTGTGTCGGAGTTGAATACTGTAAGTGAGAATATATCAGAAAAGGAAGTAATGCCAGATAATGGAAATCAAGTTAGCAGCCATGTTCTAAATTTAGTATCCGGCAAGGTGAGTAAGCACTGTATTTCAGATTTGTTGTCAGTCAGTCTAATTGTTATTTTAATTAATTTACATTTTTTTCTAACAGTCATTACATACATGCTATGAATTAAAACCAGAGCATTAAGAACATGGCTGTATACGATGAGCTTGTGTCTTTTTCATAATGGACAGTTTGTAATAGAGCAGTGTTAAGATATAAGAAAGTCATGAGCCATAAATTTTAAAGTGGTGATTAGACTTTTACTGAATATTTGGTGTAGGAACTGAAAGTATTTTTCACTGATCAGACCAATTATGCTGCTTAGTAGGGGCCTGCTGCCGCAGTGACTAGTATGCTCTGACGTCACTCCAGGTACCTGGTCAACCAATCTGTACTCCCAGCCTCATATTCAAACAGGCACTTTCTGTATCTGATTTGCATTAAGAGTAGAGGATGTTATGTGTGCCTTTGGGGAAGGAAGAATGCCCCCAACACACACTGTCCTTTAAAAAGCCAAGAGTTTGCTTTCACAATACAGGGCTGGCAGAGATCTTTTCTATGGCAGCGTAATGTGTTTTCATAAAAAAAAAAAAAAAAAAGCAACAAAAACAACACAAAAACCCCCAAACCAACAAACAAAAATACCTGAAAAAAGCAAACTGGATGGATGGCCAAGCGCAGAGAGTGGTGGTGAATGGAGTTAAATCCAGTTGGTGGCCAATCACAAGTGGTGTTCCCCAGGGCTCAGTACTGGGGCCAGTTCTGTTTAATATCTTTATCAATGATCTAGACAAGGAGATCGAGGGCACCCTCAGTAAGTTTGCATACAACACCGAGTTGGACGGGAGTGTTGATCTGCTTGAGAGTAGGAAGGCTCTACAGAGGGATCTGGACAGGCTGGATCAATGGGCCAAGGCCAACTGTATGAAGTTCAGCAAGGCTAAGTGCCGGGTCCTGCACTTGGGTCACAACAACCCCATGCAGCGCTAGAGGCTTGGGGAAGAGCGGCTGGAAAGCTGCCTGATGGAAAAGGACTTGGGGGTGCTGGTTGACAGCCAGCTGAATAGGAGCCAGCAGTGTGCCCAGGTGGCCAAGAAGGCCAGCGGCATCCTGGCTTGTATCAGAAACAGTGTGGCCAGCACACAGGAATAGGGAAGTGATTGTTCCCCTGTACTCAGCACTGGTGAGGCCGCACCTTGAATACCATGTCCAGTTTTGGGCCCCTCATTACAGGAAAGACATTGAGGTGCTGGAGCGGGTCCAGAGAAGGGCAACGAAGTTGGTGAGGGGCCTGGAGCACAAGTCTTATGAGGAGCGGCTGAGGGAACTGGGGTTGGTTTAGCCTGGAGAAAAGGAGGCTGAGGGGAGGCGTTATCGCCCTTTACAACTACCTGCAAGGCGGTTGTAGTGACGTGGGTGTCAGTCTCTTCTCCTAAGTAAGAAGTGAGAGGACAAGAGGAAGTGGCCTTAAGTTGCAGCATTGGAGGTTTAGATTGGATATTAGGGAAAATTTTTTCACCGAAAGTGTTGTGAAGCATTGGAACAGGCTGCCCAGGGAAGTGGTTGAGTCACCATCCCTGGAGGTATTTAAAAGACGTGTAGATGTGGCACTTAGGGACATGGTTTAGTGGTGGACTTGGCAGTGTTAGGTTAACGGTTGGACCTGATGATCTTAAGGGTCTTTTCCAATCTAAACAATTCTATGATTCTATAATCTTTGCAGTTTGTCTGTCTGCCTGTGTCCTCCCTTTTCCCAACCAGTGAAATTGTTCCAAAAGTTACAGTGAATGCTCCCACCCATTCCACTGATTCGTTGTGCCCTATTGCAGGCGAGAGGGAAATAGTATCAGCAAACTGAAATGACCCAAGGATCTGTTTTCACAAGAGATGCTGTGAGGAGGAATACAGCCCAACAGCAAGTTTACAGGGAAAATTGCTCTTAATACCTTTTGGTCAGATACTTTTTCCTCTCATCATTGCCTCACCAGTAACGTGGCAGTAGAGCTGTCCCATTGCAGTCCTTCCCAGGGGAAGTCACGTGGGGCTCAGCAGATGGCCACACCACACATCTGACATAGCTTTTTTGCCAAATAAACATAAAAATCTCTTTTGTGTCACAATTCCTATGAAAACACCAAAAGCCGGAGCTGCAGACAAGAAAGGCTGTGTTATACTGTGCAAAATTCAGTAAGTGATTTGCTCTTTTTAGCTGGCTGTTTAAGTTATGGTAACATGCTGAATGAGAAGAGGGTGAAGCTACACCTTCAGTCATGGTAGGGCTGTGAAACTAATTCCAAGTGCAGTGTCACCCTCCTCACAGTGTTAAGCATCCAGACCTCTGTATTCTTGACAGAGGGTAGGTTCTCGGCCAGCATTTACTCCATACCCTCTCAGTTTTAGCTGCATGTTTTGAGGAAACAGCCAAGCTTCCAAACTAGTACCACTGAGGCTCTGACAGCTAGCCCATCATCCCTTTGTGATAGCTCATTTTTTAACCTGTTCTGAAGATTTTCAAGATAGGCATCTGTGGTTTACGCA
Organism: Pandion haliaetus; assembly: GCA_013401275.1. Lineage (NCBI taxonomy): Eukaryota > Metazoa > Chordata > Aves > Accipitriformes > Pandionidae > Pandion > Pandion haliaetus. Next base: position 26,693 of record VYZV01017693.1, read on the forward strand.
TTGCTGATCCTTGCTTTGGGCAGGAGGGAGAACTGCGTGACCTTCTGAGCTTCCTGTCCGCCCTGTGGTCTGTCACAGCTCCAGACTAGATGGACTGCACTTGGAAGGCACAAGGATGTGAGGAATCTTGCCTAGCTCTTCCTGGATTCTTCTGGAGCAGACAAAAGTCAAGCAGTATTATTATTTGAAAGCAAACTCAACTTGTTGCATATAGTTTTGTCATCATCTCCTGCTGTCACAAGATGCTTTGGAAAATAGCCTTCCATTATAGTTTGGCAGTGCAAAGAGAAGATTAGATGGTATTGCAATTCTCTTGAGATGGATGCGAATGGGGAGGGCTCATATGAAACCAACATTTGTAATATAACATTAGTTTTGGTTAATCTGCCCCTCCTGCACTGGTATGCAAACCAGATATAAAAATGGGAAGAAGCATGATGGCTGAACAGAACTGGAAGGGATTTCCCATGCATGACTCTCAATTCTGGGAGCAGGAAACAGCAGGGGGTCTGATTATTCTCCCAAACTTTTGTACTAAAGCTATGCATGGGTCTGGACACTTAGCAACTTTTTTAGGATGTTTTGCATGCTGTCCAGTGTGAAGGAAGGCAATTAAACAGTGAGCCCATGAAATTCAGCCAAAATTAAAATTTATCTTCATGGATACCTGCAAAGCCAATGGTATAATGCAATTTTAAACACTGAGTAACTGTTAATATGCTATAACGACAACTCTCAGAAAATCTACAAAGCTAATGGAAAAATAAGAAAGAGGTGGTGTTGTCAAGTTTTGCTTATTTGTTGAAGCTGTTCATTGTGGATCATTACACACAGTGCACAGAAAAATGCACAAAGTATTTGGCATGCTGTGCTACTTCCACACCCACATTCTTTGAGGAGTGTGTGGGGTTTGAAAGGAGGCTACAGCCAGGGAGGAAGGGCTAGGTATTTTTGTGCGTTCAATCACAGTGTAGATGTGCTGCTTTTTCTTAGTGTGGACACCCACAGCGAAGGGAATCAGGCCATACAGTTAACTACAATCAGGGCATTTCCTGACTTCTAAGTGTTTGAGATTTACATCTCAAAACCCCTTTGATGTAGGGTTTGGTTTTGTTTTCTGTATTGTGGCATTCTGTTCAGTGGCTGAACTGGTCTGTAATGTCACATCCATACTACAAAAAGACAGTCTGGAACCATCTTTAGAAAAGAAACAGAACAGAATAGCAACTGCACTGTGCCACTAGTTTTGCTTTTAGAAATATTTTATGCTTTTAGATAGTCGTATCAATACCTCTGAAGTTTCATCTTTATCAGTGATTGTAGTACAAAACTGTCTGGAACATGAGAGTTTACTCTAATTCTTTATCTTTGTGCTAATTAGCACAAAACGGCAATAGCAAAGTCCTAAGTCATGCATTCTGTCCCCCAGAACTGTTTATACACAATATTCATATTTTGCCTTGCAACTTATAACCTTGCAAATTACAATACTGCCATACTTTCTCATTCCATAAGATTTAACTGCATGTGACCAGTGTATGATAGGAAAGACAGTCAGAGTGGGTGAAAAGTCTGTTTGGCTCAATGCAGAGTCACTTGTCACTGTAGGAGGCTGCATACAAGCAGCCTGACATCAACTAAGCACCTGGTCTCAAACTTTTCATCACTGTTTTACAGAAATGGCTGCCAATGCTACCAGCCTGAATTTAGTTATTTCCTGGCTTTTGAAGGCTTGACTCAATGACCTAACATACTTTTTTTTGTAGCTCAGTGTCTAATGTCATGCTAGTACAAAACAGGGTGCCTGAAGACTGGGAAAAGCCAGTTGTTGTTTAGAAAGAGTTATTTCTTTGAAAAGGTTCATTATACAACTGGTCTTTTTTTAACTAGAATTTAATAAAAGCTTGATGCCTGTAAGAAAAATGTGCTTTCTCTCATGCTTATAATAAAATGCTGTATTGTCACTTAATGGTGTACAACCTCAAAGACTCATATGGTGTCTCCATTTCATTTCCTCAGGGAACCCCTGTATTGTGGAGTCTTCACCCAACCTGAAATAAGTGGGGTGTCATTTCTCAAATGAAAAGAGTGGGATGAAAGATCAGAGATGACCTAGGAACTCACTTGTGGACTGTAACAGATACATGAAACACCTACTTCTGGTGGGTCTGCCTGCATTGCAGAGCTTATTGTCTCCCAACAGCATGGTCCTGCCCAGCTGATGGAATGCAGAAGGAAAAGCTTTGGTACAAAACACTGAGATGCACTGCTACTGCCTGGGGCCCTCAGAGTCTGTGGAGATTACTTGCGCCTTGCCTAGGGCTCACTCCTATTATTTTGTCCCTTAAGTGTGACTGAAAAGCCACTTGCCTAGTCCCAGAGTTTGTGACAAAGCTGCAACTCAGCCTGCCCCAAACCTGTGTTGTGATGCCTCTGAAGGCAATGCAGACCTTCTTACTCACTGCAATCAAATTTAGGGTGACCTTTATGAATGTGAACACCTTCCAAGGTTCACACAATAAACAAAAGGATAAAAAGAAGTGAAGCGTGATCTTCATAAAGAAACAAATATTTAAACTCTCTCCACAAACAGCAGGTTTTGAAACCGGTATCACTATGTGCATAGTAAATCACAGTGACTGATTGGGTGCTTCCCAGGTGGTGGTGCTGTTCCCTGCCTCAATACACAAATAAAGCTGGAATATGAAAACAGCCTCATTAGGAAAAACTGGTCACTGACTAGGAAATGTTTGCTGGAGGGATAGCCAAGATATTTTCCAAGCACTTGCTACTGCCTCTGCTCCCCCATGAGTTTTGTCATGAAACCATCTATCCACAGTAGTTACATATTTCTTTGGTAGTATTGGTTTTCCCCCAGTTGTCCATATTCTGTCACCATCTTCATCTGCTTCTCACTTTTTTCATTGTTTCTTTTCTTCTGCTGAACAGTCTTTTTCATTCATGGTTTTGGGGTGTCTCAAATCTGGCCATTTGCTTTGGTCCATTGCTGGAACTGCAACCATACATTCTCTCAGCGGTTGGCGGGCTGCAGGGTAGAACATTGTGCTCAAATCATGATGAAAGTCAATAAACACACTTTAGATTTTCTGATAGACAAGGGTACAACCTACTCTATGCTCAATCAACACTTGGGCGAATTAAGTCAAGAGAAATCACAAGTGCAGGGAATTGAGGGCCGCTACGCCTGTAAAAATTTTGGTAAAACTTTATGATCAGCTATCAATATAATATGACTTCCTTGAGAAGCTGAACAAGGAATTGAACCTGTAATTAATGACCTAAAAAAGCCTGCAATTTTAGGCAGATGCACATCCCCATGCAACAGTCCTATATTACCTGTTAAAAGGCTAAAGCTCAGCCCAGATGGAAAACCTGTGTACCAGTTTGTACAGGATCTAGGAGCACTAAACAGAATAGCAGATCTCCCATGCTCTGTGGTACCATACTCAATCCAGGTACTCACCATATACCTTCTGAAACAAATTGTTTTACAGTCTTAAATTTAACTGCTGATTTTTTTATATACCTCTTCATGAAGAATCGCAACTCCTTTTTGCCTTCACCTGGGAAGAACAACAACATACCTGGACAAGACTGCCGCAGGGATTCACTGGTTCTCCCAGTGAATTCACTCCTTTCGCAGATATTGAAACAGGACTTACAGGCAATAATGCTGTCAAATGCTACTGTATTAATACAATATGTAGATGACGTTGACTGCAAGCAAAGACTGTAATGTTTGTTTAGAAGACACCAAGATGTTGTTTGCTTTAGTAGAAAAGGGTCATGAAGTCTCCCTTGCCAAAGTGCAGCTGTGCCAGTGGCAAGTAAATTACTTGGAGATGATAATTCAGCCAGGGGAAAGGATATCACCAGAATGAATACCGGCAATACAAGAGATACCTTTGCCTCAAACAAGAGACAGATCAGAGCATTTCAAGGTGCAGATGAATTTAATAGCTATTAGGCACCTGGTTTGGGGAAAAAGCAAACCCCCTAACAACATTAACATGAAGAGCCAGACCGAACTTTACGGACTCTGGAAACCCAAAAAGCATTTAACGATCTAAACCAAGCAGTCATGGAAGTTCCCTCATTAACCCTGCCAGACTACAACAAAGTTTTTCTATTGTATTTACATGAACAGAAAGGAATACCCTGTGGCATGTTAGCCCAGAAAACAACCCAACATCTGCAAACGATAGCATATTACTCAGCACAACTAGACCCTGTATGTAATTCAAGGCAGGATTTCATGCACTAGGGCTGTTGCTGCAGCCGCTTTGATTGAGAAAGCAAGAAATACTGTCCTGGGGCACCCCCTAAAGGTAACGGTGCCCCATGCAGCAAAAGCTGTAATAACGGGTCACCCATTTGCCCATCAACGTCTCCATCATTATGAATTGATACTACTAACTGAAACAAGCATTACCTTAGAACAGTGTGATGAGTTAAATCCGGCAACACTACTGCCGGAAATGTTACAGTCAGAACAGGGATCTCTTCACAGCTGCCTCGAAACTGAATTCAAATTTTGGAATTGAAAGCAACAGTGCTGCCAAATGTAAAGGAACAGCCCCTAGATAATCTGGACTTGGTGTTATTCTGCAATGGATCATCCTACTAGGAAAAGGGACAAGGAGTTACAGGATATGCTGTTGCCATTCAATTTATGATGCTGGAAGCAAGAGCTTTTCTGGGACGCTTCAGGGCACAAGCTGCAGAATTAATAGTATTAACCTGAGCATATGGTTTGGCAGAAAATCAAGCAGCTAATATTTACATAGAACTCTAGGATATGCTCTAGAAGTAGCATTTGGACTGTAGCACTACTACTGCCCTCAGGCAGGCTGGCCATCTTACACTGACTTCATCTAATTGCTTGGAAAAATACCTATCAGTCTTTTGCAGCTTCCCAGTTTGTGTGTCAGAACTCCTAGTGCCACATGCTGTCTTTCATGTATATACAAATAAAAGGGCTTTCTTAGGTTTGGAAGTCCTAAGGCAGGGGCTTTCATAAGCTTTCTCTTAATTTCATCAAAACTTTTTCTACATTCTGGTGTCTATTCAAGGATCTCCTCAGGTCCCTTTATGTTGGCAACTAGTTCAAAATTGAGGACCCATAAATGACACCATCCAGCCATTCCCAGAAATCCTCTTAATTGTCTTTTTTATGTAGGCACAGCGATCCTACAAATCACTTCTTTCCTTTCATTACTTAATTCTCTTTGTCCTTTCATAATTTCAGACCCCATGTGTTGGACATTTTCCTTTCCAATCTGTGCCTTTTTCTTAGAAACCCGGTATCCTACCAGGCCCAAGAAGTTAAGCAAACTAATGGTGGCTTCCAAGCATGCCTCATAACTATCAGAACCGATCAGCAAATCATCAACTTATTGCAACAATGTCACGGCGTCGTTATCACTTTGCCATTGTTCCAGCTCTTTAGCCAGTATGTTACCAAAAAAGGTGGGGCTATTCTTGAATCCTTGGGGAAGAACAGTCCAACACAGTCGCATCTTTTGCCCGTTAGTTGGTTTTTCCCATTTGAAGGCAAAGATGGTCTGACTTTGCTCAGCCACAGGAATACAAAAGAAAGCATCTTTTAGGTCTAACACTGTAAAATAAGTATTGCTATCAGAAATTGAAGCAAGGGGAGTATATGGATTTGGAACCACAGGGTGAACATCTACTGTTCTCATATTAATTTCTTGTAAATTCTGTACCAGTCTGTACTCTGAAGAATGAGGTTTCTTTACAGGTAAATTTGGAGTATTATATTCTGATTGGCATTCTTTTAACAGTCCATATTCCAAAAAGGAGAGTATCATGGGCTCTTAGCCCTTTTGGGCTTCTAGCTTGATAGGATATTGTCTTTATCTTACTGGCTGGGCTCCTGGTTTAAGTTCAGTCTTTACCAGAATCACATTCTTTGCACCATATGTGGGTGCCCTGTGGTCAATGCAGAGCATCAGGGCTTTCTCTGTTTCTCTCTGTGTGCCCTCAACTGAATAGGCAAGACATTGGGAGGCAACACAGATGGGACAGCCCGCCCAAATTGACCAAAGGCCTATTCCATGCCATATAGCATCATGCTCTGAAGTAAAGCCTGGGCCTTTGGTCTTTCCAAACTAGTCATGACTATGTACCAAGGGGCTGCTGTGCACCCGCATCCTTAATGAGACACATGAGCACCCAAGACACATACATGCATATATAGAAATTTATGTATGTAATGGCATGTACAAAATAGTGTAAGTATACATTTTATTTATACTTGGATACACTATTTTATATATATACACCTCTATACATGTATGTGTATATATATTCATAAAGGTAAAGTACTTTTCTGTGCATATAACTATAAAGCATAATAATAAAATGGATAAAACATTCTTTAATAATAGCTAATGAAATGAATAATTAAAGTTCAAATGTGAATGGAAAGTAATTAAGGAAAAGTAAAAGGCAGATTCAGGCCTCTCAAATTTACCAGGCATCATAACAAGCCCTACATGTCTGGGGTGAGGGGACATCAGAAGAGCAGAGGGCCACGAATCGGTGGAGGGACACGAACATGTTAGGACACACCTGAGGATTACAGACCCCTTCCAGGTGGCCACCAAGGGGCATCTGGTGCAATCCTATTATGTGAAAAGTGAGCTGAACCAAGAGACCCCCACATCTGGGCCTGGGCCAACAGGCTGATCATGCAGAGTTACTGTGGCAGACTTGGGTCTTCGTATAGTTCTGCAAGATGCAGTGCTTTCTGTAATAATGGAAAAGCAGATTATGCCAACTTTAGAAGAACAAGCAATAAGGAAAAGCAATAGGACAGAGCGATCCCATAAGAAATGAGACAGCCACTGAGCTCTGACTAGCACATAACTGCCAAAAAACCTCTTCATAACGAGCCAGTCTATGACAGTGATCGCACTGTAGGTGGATTTGTCATCCTTGCATCCACTTCAGCCCAATCCCCAGTGAACTCAGTTCCAGATGAGAACTCCAGGCTCAGGAGGGGAAAGATTAGCCTCCAGCCCTCATGCAAGGAGCAGATGACCCCACTCAGGAGAACAAGGCATAAAGGTGTATGGGATGAAAACCTCAAAAGACTCAAAATCCTCCATAGCCAAGAGCCCTGGTCCTTGGATTTTGGCTCAGGCAAGGCTTTGCCCCATATCTTACTATGAAATCAGGCATCTCTATTACCTCTTCTTGCCAGTCATGTACTGCAGGATCTTCAGTTAGATGTGAAGATTGCTGGTAGTGTAGGCTCCCGACTTTTTTCAGACACTAAATTTGCACTTCCTGCTTCAGTGAAGCTTCTCTGGCTTTTGGCCTTTTGATCGTCTTCTCTGAGTGGTTCATGTAGCTCTAAAATTAGAAAAAATATTTTAAGTCTTAACCATTATATTTGAGGATCAACATAGTCATATGATGACAATTGGTTGTAATACAGCATGTCACCCAAATGGGGGAGCAGGGACATCCCCTCTTGGTGGTAGAAATGTGTATGGCTGAAGCTTCATTTGAGCCGCAATATTGACATGCCTTTTGGTAACAGTCTTCATGGAAGGAGGTGCACAGCCCCATGAGAAGTTGCTTTCCAAAGTGCTTTCCACGGAGGATGATAAGAATCAAAACCCTCCAGAGGGAGAGATTTGAAAAGACTGAGGCTTACTGAGATGAATGTGACTGGATATGGTTGAATTATGGAAGAAGAAAAGAGTTTGGAGTAGATGTAGAGCAGCAATATTTGTATTCCTGGCATTCTAACTTCGTTGGTTTTGCCTACTGAAGCTGCTGATGGAATAAAAACTGTCCCCCCATTGCCCTTCAAAGCATTTGATGGATCAGTGCTGGGGACAGGGTCCTGTTTACATCTGTCTGGGATCAATTCACCCTATTTTCCCTATTTTTGTATGAGAGCAAAGATAAATGGAGATGACTGCCACTAAAATGTCTGTGATGATAACTCTTCATATCCAACAACTCTGTAGTTTAAACAAATGAGTACAGTTTTGAGCTAAGGGCTGTTATTTAAACTTAATGCATTTATTTCATGGAATTTGCTCCCATTTGAGAGCAATATAAGAGGAAGAAGGGAATTCTAAAGAGATTGACTACTACTCTACAACCTTATGTCTTCATTATGTCTTTTCATTTTATTAACACAATGCAGATGTAAACCACTAGCAGATTAGAGGTATGTGTTAAACTCTGCTGATGTAAACTACTTAAAATGCAAGATGTCAAGCAGTGTATCATAGATCACTTTAAAAATAAAAAAAGAACTTATCCTGGTTTCAGCTGGGATACAGTTAATTATCTTCCTAGTAGCTGGTATAGTGTTGTGTTTTAGATTTAGTATAAGAATACTGTTGGTGACACAATGATGGTTTTAGTAGTTGCTAAGCAGTGTTTAGACTAAGTCAAGGATTTTTAAGCTTCTGATGCCAGCCAGCAAGAAGGCTGGAGGGGCATAAGAAATTGGGAGGGGACACAGCCAGGACAGCTGACCCAAACTGGCCAAAGGAATATTTCATACCATATGACGTCATATCCAGTATATAAACTGGAGGGAGTTGGCCCGGAAGGGTGGAACACTGCTCGGGGACTGGCTAAGCATCGGTTGGCATGTGGTGAGCAATTGCACTGTGCATCACTTGTCTTTCCTGGGTTATATTTCACTCTCTTTTTGTAATCTTCCTTTTAATTACTATTATTATTATAATTGTATTTTATTTTTTATCACCATTATTAAACTGTTCTTAACTCACAAGTTTTACTTGTTTTCAATTCTCCTACCCATCCCACCAGGGGGGTGGGAGGAGTGAGCGAGCAGCTGCATGGTGTTTAGTTGCTGGCTGGGGTTAAACCACGACAGAACTACAAAAAAAAGGAAGTCTTTCCTACTATGAAATTACTTTGGAAATCCTCCTAATTAATCCAAGAATTATAGCACATAGCCAGTGCTGAGAAATTAATTCACTGACAAAGTGCACAACGTTCAGGAAGAATATGGGCTACTCAAAGAACTCTTACATCAATATTTAATCTTGAAGCCATATTTGAAAAAGTGATAAAAGGTTAAAAACAAAACCAAGAAACCAGTTTAGATACAAGCAACAACAGTAAACTAAATCCTTCTTTAAACCAAGCAAAGAAAATAGCATGTGTGGAATGCAGAAATCTCAAGTGTTACAAATGATGTCACTGGCTCACATGACTCTTATGTAACAATGAACTAGTTTGGAGCGTTGCTTAGAATACTGTTATGGGTTTGTGTGGCGCGGTTTTCCTTGGTGGCAGGGGAGGGGGGCTGCAGAGGCGGCCCCTTTAAGAAGTTGCTGGAAGAATTCGCTGCCCCAAAATGTCGGACCCGCGCGCTAAAATGTCGGACCCGCGCGCCAAAATGTCGGACCCACCTCTAGGCGGGGAGTGACGGTGGTAGCGCCTCTGGGAAACATATTTAAGAAGGG
>VYZV01017693.1:36397-75476 GCA_013401275.1 Pandion haliaetus
AGTGAGGAATCTTCCCCCTGACAAAAGAAGCAGCAGAGACGATGTGTGGCGAGCTGACTCAACCCCCATCCCCGATTCCCCTGCACCGCTGGGGGGAGGAGGTAGAAAGCATCGGTAGTGGAACTGAGCCGGGAAGGCGGGAGGGGTGGGGGAGGTTGTTCTGATGTTTGGTTTCCCTTCCTAATACCTTTGTGTTTTGTTTCTGTTTTGATTTGTAGTAAATTAAATTGATTTTGTTTCTTCCCCAAGTTGAGCCTGTCTTTTGCCCATGACCATAAGTGGGGAGTGATCCCTCCCAGTCCTTGTCTCGACCCACAAGCCTGCCTTTGTATTTTCTCCTCGTCCCAACGTAGCCAGGCGAGGGGGTGGGGGGTGAGTGAGCGGCTTCGTGGTGCTTTGTTACCGACTGAGCTGACCTGAAACCACGACAAATACATTGCATAATGTTTTGCCACTCTTCAGCCTGCTTGTTGTAAGCAAATCTGTGTATTTCCTAAACTGTGTTTCTCTCACAGAAGACTTGGAAAAAAAAAACCTACCAAACAACCAAAATCTAGGAAAGTGAACATAATGTATGTAACGGACTAACTCAAGGTTGAAAGAAACAACTTCAACTCAAGGTTGAACAACTTCAGTGCAAATTTGAAGAACCCAATAGGAAAGAAGTTGGTACTGCATCTTCTCTTACATCAAAGAAGGATGTCATGAACTTTATAGCAATCATGCTATGTCACTTTGTCCATTAATTTAGGGGCATATAAAATTGTTATATGTCAGTCCAATAACCACATTATACCAGCAGGCTGACAGTAGAGTTGTTGAGACAATAACCATGCACATCTCAAACCCTTTTGACTTAAACTAGTAAATTAATGGTGCTCAGCAAATGAGGTCACAAAGACCTCTTTGTTGGCGTTCTCCCATCAAAGTAGCAGCGCTAAGCAAGTATCCCCACAGCTTTGCTAGTTGAGATCAGACCAGTCATCTAGAATTCATTGCTGAGTCAATGAATTTATAAGGTCCCATGATTTCACCTTGCTCTAGCTACTTGCAGTGCTGAGAAATTAACTGCCACAGGTATCTACATACAGAAGAGCAGGACGACAGGTTTGATGAGACCATACATATTTCTCTTCCTCGACACAGATGAGGCAAGTCAGATGTATCCATCAACTTAAAATCCTGCAAATCAGCAATGGTGACTGGTGAGCTCTTAGAAATTTTAAAACTAATATCCAGCGATTCTTGGCACTGACTTGAAAAATTTGAATGTCTTCTTCCTCTGCAAAAAGGAGAAAATTTCTCATTCTGTCCTTTATACAAGCTCAACTTTTGAGTAGCTGGATTTCACAGTCCTCTGCCATCTTTATTCTTCCTTCAGGAAGATCAGAGATATCACTGCAGAATCTACTCTTCCAACAAAAAATGGCTGGGGGCTTTCTTTTAGTCAAAGCTGGTAAGAAATGGCACAGTAGCTGCAAGTCCTTCTTTCTTCTTTGAGATTTGTTGTATAGTGTGTGGATGGATTGTCTTTTTCTTTTTTTCACAAGTGTACATTAATTTTGCATCCAATTATTGAATTTCTTGGTACCTTGGTCTCATATTTCAGTAATTTCCTTCCAGTATTCTTTCCTCTGTGCTCTGTCTCACTGCAGATGATAATGCATTAACATTCTACCTTCTGAGGTCAGAAGCTAGGAGAAAGACTGGTCACAGAATGAGACTGATGTACCTCCTTTCTGATGAGTATATACTATTGAGCAGATGTTTACCTTATCAAATCTCCATTTGGAAGCTCCACCACGTGAATAAGAATGTTGGAACAAGTCTCTGAATTCTCACATTTAGCTTCATCCTAAACAAACAACACAGAACTTTGAATATTGCTATGGAATATATTAGTAAATCCTGTTGACAGAATAAATTCAGAAACCAGTATAATGCAAATAAAAAGACCTCTCTTGTGTAAATATTATACATTTATTTAACAGTTTTATATGCAGAAAAGGGAAAGTATTTCTGCCTATGTGTATTCACCCAAGCAGTATGCCATTTGTTTTAAGGAGATGAGTTTGTAAAAAGACCCCCTCTTAGGTAAGAAGAAAAGACATAGAGAGAGATTGGTGACTGCTTAAGCCAATGCCAGGAGTTGCTTTAGGTAATAGATTGTGGAGATTGGATCTAAGAGTTTTGCATTCTTCTCTGTGTCTGCCACTGATGTCAGCAAAAGCTCTCTTTACACTGTCACTTTACAGTCTCCAAAATGAGATTATTACTACTTCATAATCAAACTGGCAGCACTGGTGAGAGGCTTGTGCCTTGTGGTATCATTTGTGGTATCATATGTACAAGAAGAAGGTGAAGCAGATGGGAAAGTGAGGCTAAGATGTGTGTATTATAAAAAATCTTGCTTTAACAGTCCAAATTTTTACAACAGTGATGATTTTGACAGGATGTGTACTTTGTAAATCAGCTTTGGAAATACAGTTCCTGAATAATAAGCCTATGAAGTTTTTTTATAGTTTCTTATATTGAACACTGCTGACATCTTCTGGTAAGTCAACTCATGGTAAATAGCACCGGTTGCTTTTGCTGTCCTTGCTCTGCAGAGACATGTTTGTTGCTGTGTGATGGCATTCTGCAATTGATAAAAGCATAGTGTGTAACTTCACACTGGCGAGATACTACATATTTTAATAAAATTAAACTGGAGTAAAATTGGTTTAGGTCACTGGCAAGAAAAAGACCCAGCTAAGTGTCTCAGTATGCTTTTTTTGTTACCTATGTCAAGTTTTAGCTCTTTCTGTTGTCTGTGAATTGTCATAGTCAATTTCTGACATCTGTATTAGCAAGCACCCTACAGCCTTCTCCATGTTTGTTTTTTTTCTTTTTTTTTTTTTTTTTTCCAGAAAAAACAGCAGGGAAGTGCCTGTGTTTAGTGGAGCGGAATCAAAACTGGAACCTCAGATTTGTCTTTTCTGTAGTTTGGTGTTTATTAGGCCTTCAGGCTGGATTGTCTAGATATAGTATAAAAGCTGAGTAAGAGAAAAGTACTAGTACTTTCACTAGTAATGTGAAAACTGCTAAGATCTTATACTGGTTATGTTCCCAAACAGAAAACTTGTCAGCATTTTAGTATAAAATATTAACATACTAACATGGGCCATGTGATTGCTGGTAGACTTGTCTAGATCTCTGTGTGTTGGTTAGAAGCTAACCAAAATATTACCTTTTTGGTTATTTGCTCAACACTGATAGCATCACCTCAGCACCACTTTCATCCAGCTCCCATCTAAGTCAATAGGAACTGCATTTGGTTTGGAAGGCAGCTGAGTCAGTCAGCAGTCTGGCAGCTTGTGGCATTTCAAATGCTTGTAGACACCTGAAGTTGCTACTGCTGTTCTGCTAGACTTTCTGTTTCTCAGAAATGCTACCAAAATAACTTCAAGGGACAGATAATTTGATGCAGGGGATGACTAAATGAGTTTTGCATCTTTATGTCCTCAGTCTAGGCAAAACTTTTCATCCTTCTGGCTGCCAGTTAATTATAGTAGTCAGCCGCCACTGGGAAAAAAATATATTTTCTCTGCCTGTTATGCTGCTAAATTTCCTTTGGCTTGTTATAGCTCTGTGTAAGTTGTGTCAAAAGAAATGTCATACTCTAGCCACAGAAAGAAAGGAGAAAAAAAATATCAAACCAGTTAGAGTTGTAAGTAGTGTGTACCAGAAAGTTCATGGTTCATATCTGGAAAGCTAAACACTTCTTGCTGAAGAGGACTGGTTAATAAAGCTATGGGATAGATGGAGAAGTATTTATGCAACTGCCAGACCAAGGGGACTGCAGTGTGACAGTCCTCTTCTCTTGTGTGTGATCTGGCTACAATAAAATGACTCTGATATTTTTGTCTTCCCCAAAGTTACAGTGCAAGTCCAACGTTAAACCAGAACTAACAGCATTAGTAAAGTACAAAAACATCAGCTGATGAAGCCTGTTAAAATCTGACAGTTTTGTTTGCCCTTTTAAACCAAAATACATTATCCTCATCACTAACAAGGAAGGAAGTGTCACTATAAGGTAAGTGAGTGAGTAAGCCAAATTGTCAAGTGAAATAACTTTGAGGCTGCCCACCATGGTCATAGTGACATGGATAGCTTTATCTGGCCCTTGCAGGAAATGTGGTTGAGTTTTTTGTTGTTCTAGCTAGTTTTCCCTGGCATTCTATATACCAAGAGAAAGGTATGTGGCGTGGCTAGGAATGGAAATGGGTAGTAAAGTACAGCTCCAAGGAAACCTGACCCTGTGAGTTGCTTAATACAAGGGCAAACAATGTATTTTTAAGAGCCCCACAGATGCATTATGCTTAGCAATACATGAACTGTAACGCCAGCAACACAAGTGTAGTCTTGGATTTCAGTTAGGTGCTGAAATTTTAATGAGGAGGATTCTGGAGATTTGCCTATGCGGTAGGTTGACCCTGGCTGGGTGCCAGGTGCCCACCAAAGCCGCTCTATCACTCCTCCTCCTCAGCTAGACTGGGGAGAGAAAATATAGCAAAAGGCTCGTGGGTCAAGATAAGGACAGTTTATTAAAGTGAAAGCAAAGGACGCATACGCAAAAGCAAAGGAAAACAAAAGATTTTACTCTCTACTTCCCATCAGCAGGCGATGTCTGGCCACTTCCTGGGAAGCAGGCTTCAGTATACTTACTGGTAGCTTTGGAAGATGAAAATGCCTCCCCTTCCATCTCCCTTTACTTAGCTTTTATAGCTGAGCTGATGTCACATGGTATGGAATATCTGTTTGGTCAGTTTGGGTCCTGGCTATGTCCCCTCCAAAGATCTTGCCCAGCGCCAGCCTGCTGTTGAGGGGAGAGAAAATGTTGGAGAGACAACCTTGATGCTGTGCCAGCACTGCTCAGCAGTAGCCAAAACACTGGTGTGTTATCAACACCTTTCTAGCTACCAATGCAGAGCACAGCGCTACAAGGGCTGTTATGGGGAGAATTAACTCCATCTCAGCCGGACCCAATACAATCTACCAAGTCACAGCCCAAGCACCCAGGGCAGAACCAATGCAAGTGATCAGTGTTCATAGGAATAGCAGTTTGCACTGCTACCCCTAGCATCATAACATTAAAGAAAGTATCAGTGCATCTAGGGCTGAAATACTCTAGCCTTACTAGTAAGAGAACATAAAATATATAGAAATAATATGATGAGCTAGCACCTCACCCTACTCTGGGAACACCAGAAGGATTAAGATACACATTTGCACAAAAGCTTTTGCATGACCACAAGGAAAAAAATGTTAGAAAAGTCAGGGTTTCCCTATCTTAGAGTTTGTGTGCAGAATACTAAATGTCTGAACTGCCCATATTTTGAGCAATCTGATCTAGGTCTGATAGCAGAAGTAAATTACAAAATAAGTTCTCAGAGGTTCTTCTTTAAAATACTAGCCCTGTTGAAAGCAATGGCAAAATCATCTGATAAGGTTTGCTCACTGGCCTAATTCTGCTCCCTCCTATAGAATTTTAAATTGATGAAAAAGCTTTGCCCTGGTTACTACTGGTACTTCACCACTCGAGACATTTTCAGCAGGAGCATTAGGCAATTTATTGCCATGTGAGGCCTAAGTTTGGAAAAAGAAATGGAAGTTATTTGTCATTTCTGTTATCAAGATATATAACTGATTGGCCCTATGAATGACACAATCACAGAATGACTGAGGTTGGATGGGACCTCTAGAGTCATCTGGTTTAACCCCCTGCTTATGCAGGGCCACCCAGAGCTGGTTGCCTGCGCTGTGTCCAGATGGCTTGTAAGTATCTCCGAGGTAGGAGAATCCACAACCTCTCTGGGCAACCTGTGCCAGGGCTCCATCTCCCTCACGGTAAAAAAGTGTTCCCTGATGTTGAGAGGGCACCTCCTGTGTTTCAGTCTGTGCCCATTTCCTCTGGTCCTGTCACTGGGCAACACAGAGAAGAGCCTGGCTTGCACCCCCGCCTCTGGGCATTTGTATATATAGATATAGATATAGATATATATACACATATATATATATGGATGAGGTCCCCCATGCCTTCTCCGTCCTAGGCTGAACCATCCCAGCTCTCTCAGCTTCTCCTCATAGGAGAGATTCTCCAGTCCCTTCACCCTCTTACTGGCCCTTCACTGGCATATGTTCCTGTTTCTCATGTACTGGGGAGCCCAGAACTGGACACAGCACTCCAGGTGTGGCCTCATCAGTGCTGAGGAGAGGGCAAGGATCACCTCCCTCGACCTGCTGGCAGCACTCCTCCTGTTGCAGTGCAGGATACCATTTGCCACCTTTGCTGCAAGGGCACATTGCTGGCTCACATTCAGCTTGATGTTGAACATGAATGTGAACATGGGCATGTACTGGTGCATCGGATTGTTCCCCTCTCAGGTGCAGGACTTTGCCCTTCACTCCTTGATGAACTTCATGAGGCTTCTGCCAGCCCATTTCTCCCGCCTGCTGAGGTCCCTCTGGAGGGCAGCAGGACCTCTGGTGCATCAGCTGTGTGTCATCGACAAACTTGCTGAGGACACACTCTGCGCCATCATCCAGATCAGTAATGAGGATGTTAAATAGAAGTGGACCCACTACTGACCCCTGGGGTACACCACTAGTTACTGGCCTCCAATAAGTATTTGGTCCTCTAATAACCACCCTCTGACACCAGCCATTCAGCCAGTTTTCAGTCCATCCATCCACACTACACATCAACAGCTTCTCTATGAGGATTTTATGGCAGACAGTGTTAAATGTCTTTTCTACAGTCCAGGTAGACAATATCCACTGCTCTCCCCTCACCTCCTAGGCCATCCATTACATTGTAGAAGTTTATCAAGTTGGTCAAGCATGACTTCCCTTTGGTGAAGCCATGCTGACTACTGATGATTTTCTTGTCATGGAAATAGTTTCCAGGATTAGCTGCTTCATAACTTTCCCAGGGATCAAGGTTAGGCTGACCAGCTTTTAGTTCCCTAGGTCCTTCTTTTTGCCCTTCTTGAAGACAGGAGTAACATTTGCTTTCCTCCAGTCTTTGGACACTTCTCCCAAACCCTATGATCTATCAAAGATTATTGAGAATGGCCTCACAATGACATCTGCCAGCTACCTCAGCACTCATGGGTGCATCCCATCAGGGCTCATGGTTTTACAAATGTCCATGTTGCTTAAATATTCCCTGACATGATTCTCTTCCCCCAAGGGTACATCTTCCTTGCTCCACATTTTTCCCCTGGTCTCTGGGATTCCTGCAGGATGGTCTTGCTAGTAAAGACTGAGGCAAAGAATGCATTCAGTACCTCAGCCTTTTCTATGTCCTGTGTAACCAGGTCCCCTATCTCATTCAGCCATGAGCTTACATTTTCCCTGGCCTTCCTTTTGTCACCTATATACTCACAGAAGCCCTTCCTGTTATCTTTCACATCCCCAGCCAGATTCAATTTCATTGGGATTTAGCTTCCTGACTTCATCCCTGCATGCTCAGAGAACATCTCTATATTCCTCCCAGGTTACCTGTCCTTGCTTCCACCCTCTGTATGCTTCCTTTTCATGCTTGAGTTTGGGCAGGACCTCCTTGTTCATCCACAGAGGCCTCCTGGTATTTTTGCCTGATTTCTTATTCATTGGGATGGACCACTCTTGAGCTTGGAAGAGGTGATACTTGAATATTAACCAGCTTTCTTGGATACCTCCTCCCTCCAGGACCTTATCCCACAGGATTCTTCCAAGCCCTTTGAACAGGCCAAAGTCTACTCTCCTGAAGTCCAGGGCTGTGACCTTGCTTTTTACCCTCCTCCCTCTCCTCAGGATCCTGAACTCCACCACCTCATGGTCACTGCAGCCAAAGCTGCCTTTGATTTTACATTCTCAACAAGCTGTTGGTGAGTATGAGGTTCAGCGAGCACCTCTCCTTGTTGGCTACTCTGTCACTTAGAGGAGGACGTTATCATCAATACATTCCAGGAATGTCCAGGATTGCTTATATACTGCGGTGTTGTCCCTCCAGCAGATATCAGGGTGGTGGAAGTCTCTCCCATGAGGACCACAGCCCAGAAATGTAAGGCTGCTCTGATCTGTCTGTAGGCAGCCTCATCCACTTGTTCTTCCTAGTCAGGTGGTGTGTAGCGGACACACACTATAACATTACCTTTACCTTTATTCTCTTTAATCCTTACTCATAAGCTCTCAGTTGGCTCCTGTCACGTCCCAGTTTCTTAGGATGATGACTCAGGTTTGCTGATTCCCAGGTCAAGATTAAGGTGAAACAACACCAGGGATCCTTTAGCTCACAAAACTCAACTTTTATTCACTCACAACAAGAACTGGCATGCTCCCCACAAAAATTGGTATGCTCACAACAAAAATCAGCATGAAACTATGTCAGTAAACTGTGTAACGTGCTAACCATGCATCACCAAACATATACTACAGGCCTTGCTTATTTGGGAACCAGTTCAGGGAAGACAATAAGGAGACCCCTCCCACTGAGTCACATGGTTCAGATTTGACACCCTTGCTTTCTAGACTCCTTCTCAGAGAGGAGCCTAGGGGCAGCTGGATCCACTCCTAGTCCCACACTTGGTCAATGGTTTATGTCTAAAGGGACAAGGTGTAAGGATTAAGGGAAAAAAAAGAGAGAAAGAGAGAGAAAAGAGAAAGACTTCACCGGTCCTGGGTCCAGCGTTGGTTCAGTCAGCTGGGGGACCAGTCTGGTTCCAGTGGGCTTGCACACATGGGGCTTCAGTTTGTGTCTTTTTATCACCCTTGCCCGTCTTTCGGGTGGGCACTTGAACTCATTAGGCTAATTAGGTGTCACGAGCAGTTTGTGAGCCTTTGGGAAATATGTCCATGGGCTTGGGGGTCATTTGGGGAGTAACTTCCCCTTCCCTGCAGACACGATCTTTGGCCATGCATGGTGAGCTGCCCTGCTCAGCATATCAGAACAGCATTATCAGAACAGGGAGCTGTGCACCCTCCAGCATGCCCTCCCCATCCTTTTGCTGATGTCCTGTGCTGATCGACTTCTTTTCACCTGTGGTTCCTTGCTAGGCAGGGTTTGTTGTTATGCAGAGTTCGTCATTAAGAACTTGCCCCACCACAATGTTTGAGACATTAACTCTTTCAGTCTCTCCAAGCTCCTCATCTATCCCCAGGCAGAGCTCCATGCACTCCACCTGCTCTCTCTTGAGAGGGCAACTCTCCCTCCTCATCTTTCCTTCCCATCCTTCCTAAAGAGACCATATCCCATCATTGCAACATGCCAGTCATGGGAGCCATCACACCATGTCTCTGTGATCCCAACAAAATCATAGCCCTGCAGCTGCAGACAGATCTCTAACTCACTGTGTTTGTTTCCCACACTGCATGCATGAGCATGCACTTTAGAGAGGAACCCCAGCACATTCACTTCCTAGAAGGGGTTTTGAGGATTTCTCCATAATTGTGCCTTGTAGCCATTTCCTTGCTTATATGCAAATCCTGGAAGTGACCCCACTTGTTGATTTTTGTTGATTTTTAAAGCCCTCCTTATGAGTTCAGCAATCTTATTGGTTAAAATAGCTTTGCCCCACTTAGTGATGTGGATCCCATCTATCCCAAGCAGACACCAATTTGCAAAACGGGTCCCATGGTCACAGAACTCCAAACCTTGTCACCAACACCAGTTCCACAGCCAATTATTGACATGTTCCATTACTGCCTTCCTCCTCACATCTTTTCCTTTCACCATCAGGACTGAGAACACTGTCTGGGCCCCCAGGCTCTTGACTACCACCTCCACAGCTCTCTAGTCACTTTTGATACCGTCCACGTTTCCCCTAGCAGCAGCATCTGTGCCCCCATGGAAGATGAGCAGGGGCTAGTAGTCAGAAAGTCAGACAAGCTTCAGCTGTCCCTACACAATATCCTTGATCCAGGCCCCTGGCAGACAGCAAACCTCTCTAGTTGATACGTCAGGTCAACTGATGGGTGCATCTGTCCCCTGCAGCAATGAGTGACCCATCACTGTTTCTTCCTGGTGGTATTGCATAGTTTAGGGTCAGGTGGAGCAGATCCTTTGCTTGAAGGCACATGAGGGTCCTCTTCAACTTTGAGGGCAGTGAACCTGTTTTGTAGTTGCAAGCCTTTAGGTGAGGTAGGAGCCTTCCTCTTTGTGCCAGAAGTTACCAGCTCCCATCCTTTCCATTCTCCAGAGGCTGCATTGACCTTAATATTAGGGGTGGACACTGCCAGCTTCTCTACTGCAGCTGGGGGTGGTGGCTTTTCAAGCTGTTGAGTCTCAGAGAAGATCCTGCCTATCTCCCTTTCCTCTTCCCTGATGCTGTGTGGCCTGCTTACCTCCTCCCGTAACTCCTTCTCTTGGCAGCACAGATCCTCCAAGACAGCATACCTCCTGGCAGAAGAGAACCCTCTCACCCAGCAACAGAGAGAGATTACAGGCACTCCCTACAGCCTTGGAGGGCTGCATCCACCACCCAGAGCTCAGTCTGTGTCAAAGCCCCTACCCTAGCAGGGACAACTACTCCAACACCTGCTGGAGAAAGCTCTCTGTAGCATGTCAATACTATATCTGAGGCTGTTAGAGGGGTCCAAATTCAACTGAGGACCTTTCTTTACAAACTGCTGTACCTGTAGGTTGTACTCCGGGACCTGTGGCCTAGGCCTGGCTCCTACATGGCCCTCTCCTGAGCACCAGCTAAAAGGGTGCTTAGCCCTGCCTGATGAACAGGCCATTGCAACAAAGGCTTCAGGCACCCTGAGTCAAGCTGCTAGAGCTTCCTGGTGGCCACGCCTTTGTGGCCACACCCTTATGACCACACCCTTGTGGCTCCTTTTGCCTTCTCCTTGCCTGACAGCAGCTCTCCAAAGCTGTAGAGCTGAAGCTCTGCAAAGGTGTAACACTGAGAACAATAGTATATGTTACCCCATGTACAGATTTAAGCATTTCTCTTACACTGACTGCTTACACCAATAGATACCACAGCAGTGTCCCACTCTGTGCCACTCAAAAGGGAAGAAATGCTAGTAACTCAATCACCTGCACCATATATGAAGGATTTTTGGATTTACCTCAAGATGTTTCCAGTGTCAGAGCAGCTGAAAACTAACAGATTCATTTCCAAACCTATTTGGTCAGTGAGGCCTGCTAACAAGTTTACAGCTGCAAAAGCAATTGCTGCAGCTGTTAGCTGTTCTTTGCCTGTCTCAAGAGGCAGGAGAGCAAAAACTCTGCCTAGTAGGCAGCTGAAAGCCAGGTGCTAGGTGTTTCCTTTTGGACTAAGCAAGAGATCTAGGAGCTAGCAATGAGTCAGGAATACCTGAGTTCCTGTTACTTTTCACATAACTGAAGGAGAGTCTCTGAGGGTTTTAGTGAGAAATCTCTAGCTAAATGGCAGATGCTGGTGTCCTCTCATGTTACTCTCCTCCTCCTTTAGACTAAAAAGGAAACTCTTATCTCCCACTCTAACTGTTCAACACTTGATTTATATCAAGTTTTGTCTTCCTTTTCCTTCCTCTCCCCCCCCCCNCAACAAATTAAAGTGAAACAGAATTTTCACTGAAGCATACTGAATGTCAGGGTAGCTGCTGCAGAACAAATGTGTCTTCAGACTGGCTATCTTCCCCATTCTACTCTGTCAAAGGGACTGTTTCACCTGCCAGAAGTGTCTTTCCCATCACAGATACCTCAAATTTCTGCCACTTCATGTCATCACTATTTGTCCATGCAGGGATCTTCATTCATGTGTAAAGAAAATTTAACATCACTTCTAACCTCTTCACACAAAGACAACCTAGCCTTAAAGCCATTAAGTCAGTGCAGAGATTCCATACAAAATTAAAAAAAAAAATAAAGCCTAAAACAAGTCATGGAAAATTTTTATATTAAATGTTTGACAAGTTACAAAGATCTTTTACAGATCTGCTGTGAAAATTAGCATTAGGTGTAAGATTGTCTCTGGGAACAATGATGCTCAAGAAATGTTATCAAGCATTTAGGGAACGCTTTACTGCTGTTTCACAGGTAATTTGAAGCAGCAGAGAAACACCTTCTGTGAAAACACTGTTTTGAAACATCTACAGGTACATCATATTAATATCAACAGGGCATGGCTGGGGTGCAGACTTCAGATACTTGGCCAAGTAGCGTTTCTGGTCTTCTCCAGGGTTGTAAGCAGCCACTCAGAAGGGAGGATGTGAACCAAATGTGAAAAAATGCTGCAGGATCAGCTGAGTTGTTATTCTACAGTGGGAACTTTGTGTAAGGCATTGCCCAGTCTCAGATACCATGGTCACCATAAGCTGTTTGTGAAGCACTCCTACTTGCAGGCTATTTGAACATCAAAGGAAGAAAAACTAGAGGCTTAATATTTTTGTCTATCAGCTGTGGTAGCATAATATATTAGTAGATCTGTTGTTCTAATGGGGAAAATTATGCTCAGAGATCCAAATTCTTCTCCCAAGAAGCTCCTGATCTGCTGAGTAACGTCATTTTATTGATGAGAGAATATTTTGTTTTCACCAAAAAAAGGGGAGCTCCGAGAGAGATGGCTTTTAAAAATCAGTGGTGTGCAAACAAACTGAAGGAGTATTTGAGAAAGTGATTTGATTTCTGAATTCCACCTCTTGCACTATTATGTTAATTGGGCTAACAGTTGTTAAGGTTACAGCCCTAGCCAAATAAGCATTTCTCTGTCCACACTTCCTTTTTTTCAATCAGACTTCCAGCCTAGTGAGAACACTTTATGCTGAAATTGGTGTTCATATTTGAAGGCCCTAAAGTCTTCCATGCCACCCTAGTCATGCCAACACTATGTATCATACAGGGCATCCTTTGTTGTAGCACATTGTCCTTCCTCTATTTCACTAGTCCTAGTGGCTCTGCCACTGTCTTCTAGAGCTTGGCTGTTCCTGAGTCACCTTTTTCATACACAGCCTGGGACACCTCTCTCCAGCAGTCAGCCCTTGTATGTGGAGCCCTGCCTAACTTGCAAGAAAGTATGGAGAGGCATGGGTCTGTATTTTATTCAGAAAAAAAGTCCTATTATTCAATCGGCTTATAGGTTTCAATGTAGGTGAGCAACAGCTGTGTGAAGAGCTCATTGCCTGTTCAGCAGTGGTGTAGCTGGCTGCTGCACCTTCTGCTTCCAGTGGGAGAGTGGATAGTGATGTGCTTGGGCAGGGACCAAGTAGTGTCCCATACAGGAGCTGGAGATGAACCAAATGGCATGAAGTAACTCTCTTCATGCAGTACAAGCCATACAAGCAGGCTGTGTTCAGTGGATGTCATTGTGGGCTTCTGCCTTGATGGCTGATTAGGAGATTGGAGTTGTCTGATGATGTAAGTCTTTGGGCTGTGTTGGTAATGCCCAGTTGGGACTCTGGGCAGAAAGGAAAACATGGCAGACTGTGAAATCCAGATTGTTGGGTGGGCAGTGCTGGTGTTGCTGTGGTTGTCTGTGGAGGTGGTGAGACAGAGTTTGATTCAAGAACAGATACATAGTCTTCTCTAATGAGATTCAGGCACTAGTTTCCTGTCTGGTGCAGGAAGCCCTTCTTCCCGGTTTAGTGGGCATGGTTGATGGTTGAACTCGATGTTCTTAAAGGTCTTTTCCAACCTAAATGATTCTATGATTCTATGGTATGCTCCCTGTTCCTGGTTTGGCAAGATAATCACCCAGTTTACTGCAGGAATAGTAATGTATTTTGTGAAGCATGACCATGTGAACTTGTGAGATGAGTGCTGGTGCAAGGAAACAGCTTTTTCTGTTCCTGCTCATCTTTCAGGTGACTGCTTAAATGCTGCTTATTGGTAGCTCCCAAGGCAAAGCCTGTGGTATTGACCTTAAGGGCTGTAAATACAGCCAGGCTTAGTGAGGCTCTTCATCTGTAAATAGAGATCATCATTTCACCACCTGTATTGCTATTAACTGATGTGATCTCAACATAAAAAGCAGTTAAATACATCTATTAACTCTGGGTTTTTTCTGCATTGACAGATAAATATTCTTTCAAGATAAATATTGTTTGCAGTAAAGGAAAGATTGACATAGATGTCTCAGTTCAATATGCATTTCTCAGTTCAGTATATCTTGATGGTATCTTCATGGAAATTCAGTGCCTGTACGTGGTAATTACAACTGGAAAAAGTATGCAACATTTTTCCTCTTAGTCATTTATAGCCTTAGAATTCTGAGTGCTGACTGAAGTTTTTGCATTTCACAACCATGAGGCACATAGTACTCACCAGTGCAGCATTTCTGTTCTGAGAATCTAGAATTAGGAACTGCATAGGTATTGCTTTTTGTTGGTTTGTGCTAAACAGCAGCAAATTAAAAAATTCAGTGTTGAGTTTCTTGGCGTGATCTTCTGTAGAAGCCATTTCAAAGAACCACAAGTGGCTGAAGCTGGTCAGCACCTCTGGAGATCACCCTGTCCACCCCCCCATGGCCAACTACAGCAAGTTACTCACAGCCTTGTATAGGCAGGCAGACAGACTCCACAACCTCTCTGTTCCAGAGTGTTTGACCACACTCATAGTGAAAAACTTTTTACTTATTTCTAGTCTGAACTCCCCATGCTCCTGCTTGTGTCTCTTGCTTTTCCTCTATTGATGTGCACTTCTGGAAAGAGTTTGGCTCTGCCTTCTCTGTATTCTACTATGAGGAAGTCAAAGGTCAAAGAAAGCATTCCACCCAATGAACACAACTGGCAAACTGGTAACAACAGATGGGCAGAAGGCTGAGGTATTCAACAATTTTTTTTCATCAGTCTTCACTGGCAACCTCTCTTCCCACACCTCTTGAGTGCATGGACCATAAGACAGGGACTGGGGAAGCAAAGTCCCTCCCACTGTAAGAGAAAGTCAGGTTTGAGACCACCTGAGGAACCTGAACATACATAAGTCTATTGGACCCAAGGAGATGCATCCCAGAGTCCTGAGAAAATTGGCTGATGTAGTTGCCAAGCCACTCTCCATCATATCTGAAAAGTCACGGCAGTCAGTTGAAGTCCTCGGTGACTGGAAAAAGGTGAACATAGCACCCATTTTTAAAAAGAGTAGAAAGGAGGACTACCAACCTGTCAGCCTCACCTCTGTGCCTGGGAAGATCATGGAACAGATCCTCCTTGAAGCTATGTGAAGGCACATGGAAAACAGGGAGGTGATTCGAGACAGCCAGCATGGCTTCACCAGGGGCAAGTCTTGCCTGACCAACCTAGTGGCCTTCTAGGATGGAGTGACTACATCAGTGGACAAGGGAAGAGCTACTGATGTCATCCATCTGGCCTTCTGTAAGGCCTTTGACATGGTCCCCCACAACATCCTTCTAACTTGGAGAGATATGGATTTGATGGATGGACTGTTCGGTGGATGAGGAATTGGTTGGATAGTCACATCCAGAGAGTAGTGGTCAACGGCTCAATGTCCAGATGGAGATCAGAGACAAGTGGTGTCTCTCAGGGGTCCATATTGGGACTAGTACTGTTTAATGTCTTCATCAATGACATAGACAGTGGGATCAAGTGCACCCTCTGCAAGTTTGCAGATGGCACCAAACTGAGTGGTGCGGTTGATATGCCTGAGGGACGGGATGCCACCCAGAGGGAGCTGGACAAACTGGAGAAGTGGACCCATGTGAATCTCATGAGGTTCAACAAGGACAAGTGCAAGGTCCTGCACCAGGGTCAGGGTAAACCCCAGTATCAATACAGGCTGGGGGATGAAGGGATTGAGAGCAGCCCTGTGGAGAAGGACTTGGGGGTACTAGTGGATGAAAAACTGGACATGAGCTGGCAATGCACACTTGCAGCCCAGAAAGCCAACTGTATCCTGGGCTGCATCAAAAGAAGTGCAGCCAGCAGGTCAAGGGAGAGGATTCTGTCCCTCTACTCTGTTCTGGTGAGATCCCACCTGGAGTACTGCATCCATCTCTGGAGTCTTCTGTACAGCTTGTTGGAGCGGGTCCAGAGGAAGGCCACAAAAACGATCAGAGGGCTGGAACACTTCTATGAGGAAAGGCTGAGAGTTGGGGTTGTTCAGCCTGGAGGAAAGAAGGTTCCAGGGAGACCTTATTGCAGCCTTTAGTACTTAAAGGGGGCTTATAAGAAAGACGGGGGACAAACTTTTTAGTAGAGCCTGTAGCAATAGGACAAGGGGTAATGGTTTTAAACTGAAAGAAGGTAGATTTACACTAGATATAAGCAAGACATTTTTTACAATGAGGGTGGTGAGACACTGGGACAGGTTGTCCAGAGAGGTTGTAGATGCCCCATCCCTGGAAACACTGAAGGTCAGGTTGGATGGGGCTGTCAGCGACCTGATCTAGTTGAAGATGTCCCTGCTCATTGCAAGGGGGTCAGACCAGATGACCTCTAAAGGTCCCTTCCAACATAAACTATTCCATGATTCTAGGATTCTATGAAGTTGAAGTTGAAGTTGAAGAAGCAACACATCTCCCCAGATCTCCCATTCATTTTCCAGGTTGACAGAGGGCTGGGGGATTCTGCTGAACTTGTTCCAGTGTATCCATGTCCTCCCTGTGTTTTTGGGGACCCCGCAATCCAGAGCTGCCTTGCAAGTGCTAAGTGACTAGCAGGTCAGGATAACTTCCCTGGATCTGCTGTCTGCGCCCTTGCCAGTACAGCCAAAGATGTGGCTGGGCTTCTTTGCTGCAGTTCTGTTTCCCAGGTGATTAGCCCTAAGGCTGTACTGCTGCATAGGGTAGTCATGAAAAATAATAATTTACTGCCGTTTATCTGGATCAGTGAGGACCACAAATTCTGAACTAGCCAAAGAGATTTTGCCAAGAACACACACTGGAATTAATTTTGTCTTTTTGGTTTAGAAACCGGGACTAGGATTGGAAGTCTGCGGAGTCATAACTCAGTGTTTTGACCTTTGCTTTCTCCCCATTGACTTTTACGTGAAGGAACAGGTAGACATTGTTGCTCTGTTAAAAATGCTCAAGAGACCAGAGATCAAAATGTTCTTTGTCCTGCACACTGTCCCTGTCTTGCAGTGCAATTACTAAAGAAATAATCCGAATAGGCAGAATGAATTGAATGTCGTGTAGTTGGTGGTTGTACCTCACTGCAATAGCTGATCCAGAGCCTGGTTACCAGGGGATCTCTGCATGCTGTAAACCTTGAAACCTAGCAAAACACGTGGTTTCACAGACATTATTCTTCAGAAACCTTAGTGTAGTCACAACTGGTACTTATATGTTTAAAGGCTCCAGTGACCAGTGGGGAGACCTCTACCACACTGCCATAGCAGAGCTGTCAGGCCTTCAGGGTATCATGGGCTGAAGTTTGGCAGTTTCTTATCCTGGTATGGATAGGCAGAAGATCTGTACTGTGATTAGGCTGGAGAAGGTGCAGCTATGTCTAACGTGATTATGACTTCTCAAAAGTAAGTCTGGAGCATGAATGGACCCTGTCTCAGGTCTGTCCTACAGAGGTCACTGCAAACCCACTTCTGAGACAACTGCAGTGCTGTTTCCCAATACCATCACAATAGCACTGAATGCAAGCTGAAGACTCTTTGCCTATAAACAGTATTTATACCTCATGCTTGTTTGCACAGTGACAAATAAAAATGTCATTCATTCTTCAAAGACAGATTCCATGTAAGTATGAAAGCAAGACATTAGTAAACCTTGTGTTTTGAGTTAACTTCTTCAAGCCAGGAAAAAAAAAAAATTAGGACTCCACGTCATTCTGCTTTTTAAAGATAGACCCTGAACTCCAAGTCAGAATAAAACTCGCACAATCTTGAATTTCTGATTTTCTCCTACCTTAAGCTGATCTGCAGTTTCAAAGGTGTCTGTGACATTTTTTCTATGATTTTTGGTGAAAGATTTTTATTGTTTGGTATATTTAAGAGTGGTGAAATAAAGTGTTTCAAATTAAAAAAAATGTTAATAGTAGCTTTGAAAAACCAGTTTCAACACTTGGATTGAACGTAAGATTGCATTTTAGCAAAAAGTTCTGTCAAATGTTAGCCCTCACTTAACAGCAATGTGATTATATTTTAATAACGGGGTTTTTTTTCAGTTGAGTGTTTAAGTGGTTATCTGCAGTGTTGGAGTGCAAGTGGTGAAGGGAGATGTGGTGCTTCTTTTAGCATGAAACTGTTTTAGGAACAGTGTTTCTAAAACACTGAAATAAGCTTTAGGAAAAAAGCCCAGTTCATGCTTCTGTCTACATCCTACATCAGACTTTTTCAAATTTGTACTAAAGGAGCACATACAGGCTTAAAGCCAGATTAGGGTGTCATGATACTTGATTTAGCACCTTCTTGGTTCGTGAGCTGATGAAGACCCAGCTTTGGCTCTGGGGGGGGCTCTGCAGCCAGTGCTTGGAGAGACTGTGTGAACTCTGTTTTCCCATGCATGAGTCCGTGATTAGAGCTTCACAAGCTCTCAGAGTGACCTTGGTCAAAATCTAGGCATGTGGTAGGAGGTATTCCTCCCTTAAAGAGCCTACAGTCTAGATAGAGAAATTGAGCCACAGCAATGTGATTTCTCTGTGGGGATGTGAGGCACATAAATTTCAGAGGCCTGCTCAAGAATAGTCAGAAAACGTATAGCTGGCCCCTTGAACATTTGCCCTTCCTTCTAGATGTGACTTTTTTTGATTCTGGCACTCTTAAAACTGCCACAGACCTCAGTCTGGGATGAAAATCAGGCCTTCTGTGACATAAGGTAAAATGGTGTCGAGGAGCTGAGTCCTGCAGTTGATTTGCTTAAGGTAAGGGATGCCATCCAGAAGGACTTTGACAGGCTCAAGGAGTGGGCACATAGGAAGCTCAACAAGGCCAAGTGCAAGGTCCTGCACCAGAGTCAGGGCAAACCCCAGTATCAATACAGGCTGGGGGATGAAGGGATTGAGAGCAGCCCTGAAGAGAAGGACTTGGACTGCATGAAAAGCTGGACATGAGTTGGCAATACGTGCTCGCAGCCCAGAAAGCCAGCTGTGTCATGGGTTGCTTATAAAGAATCACGGCCACCAGGTCAAGGGAAGTGATTCTGCCTCTCTACTCTGCTCCGATGAGATCCCACCTGGAGTACTGCGTTCAGCTCTGGAGTCCTCAGCACAGGAAAGACATGGACATGTGTCACAACCCGTGCTGGATAGACCAGGGAGAGGTTGTGGTGAGTTTGGAATTCCCTCAGGCTAAACTAAGGTGAAGTAACACCAAATGATCAGTTAATGTTTCATTTATGGCAGCAGCAACCTAAACCTTGAAGGTATAATAGTAGGCAGCATGGTTCCTATTGAAATGTCCACAAAGGTAAGGAGGAGGAAGAGAAGGAAAAGAGAGGAAAACAAGAAAAGGAGAGAGAGAGAGAGAGAGATCACCACCTTGGATCCTGAGATGAAGTTAATGGTCGATGATACCAACAGTCGTGGTAACCCTCCAGTGATGGGCACGCAGGGCTCCTCATGTTGGCATCTTTTACAGCCCAGCTCCCACCTTTTCTCACGTCAATCACACCCCTCTTGGTTTTCTGCGCACTGCCCCTAAGGACCTAAGTAACTCCCGGTCTTGTGCGGAGGTGCCTTTGAGGGCAGTGGTGGCGAAGGTACCTTGGGCAGCCCTGAGCCCCTTCCTCACATAAACATTGTATGACCTCTGGCCATACGTGCTGAGCCACCCTGCTCACCGCACTGGCACAGGGAACTGCACACCCCTGGCATGACCTCCGCGTCCTGTTGCTGACTCCGGCTTCTCATCTGCGAGCCACTGTTGCTGTGCAGGGCTTGCCCCGCCACAGTCTTCGAGACTTTAACTCCTCCAGTTCTTCACAGCACCCTGTGGTTCAAACATTGTCCATATAATCTTTATCCAGGGTGCTGATATAGATGTAAAGAAAGGGGAGACCAATAAAAGGAGAGAGAGAGAACATGTACGAAATTTCAAATGGTACAAAACTTCAAACAGTACAAAACACTATAAAACTTTAAAGAATGCTATAGGGTTACTGTGATATTTCAAGATCTTCTTCAGCCATCGTGATTTGCACATAGCAGACAGAATAGGGGGGAGAAGAGAGAAGAGAGGGAAGTGATGGCACAGGTAAACATACAGTGAAAAATAGCTATGCCAATCACTAAAAACATGAAACCAGTAACTACTGTTAGTCCTGTTTTCATTAACCATGTCCCCCATCCCATGAGTCCCAGGATCGTAGGATGGATTGTAACCAAGAACTCGGCATCCAACCATCAAACCAGTCTTTCAGCCGCATGGGTTGAGAAAGTTCCACTGTTTGGTCTGCTATCTCCATTTTTGCTCAAGCCTCCTCTGTTGAGGTAGTAGCATTGTCTATAGTAATGCAACATTCTCTGTCAGTGAGATTTAACATTCCACAAACTCCATGTTCTTTGAACAAGATCACATCCAAGGCTAAGTGATTCTGAAGTGTCATTTTCGATACCTGTTGGGCCTGTAAGTTTAATTCTCCAAAGGCATATCACATCCACTTACTTAAAAAATGTACCTGCCAAGTAACATTTTCTAGGACAAACTGGTGCCATTTTAAGGTTATGTGAGGGGTAAAAATATTTTCAAACATTAAAGCAGCTATTTGTCCATCAATATAATAATTGGGAATCTTGACTCCACTAATTGCCCCTTCAGGGCAGGCCTTTGGATGTTCTTCAGCCTCTCTATGTGATCACTGGGGAGGTGCTGTAAAATCAAAGACACAAGATGGGCATAAAGAAGGGATACCCAATCCACACCTGAAGCTGGCATGATACTCCAGTGTTAAGTAACAGTAAAATTTTCCATTGGAGCATCCCCATGCTAACCCCAAAGGAGCTGGATATATGCTAGTTTTACAAGTATATAGATCCATATAATTCACAGAGTATATAATAGGCCTGGTGTTTAAGGGTGTCCCTTGTAGGGGATAATGAGTAAGGGGTATTCCACACCATTCTTGGTTACTGATGTGGTTCCAGCCCAGCCGGTAACAAAGCACCACACAGCTGCTCGCTCACTGCCCCCGCCCTGGCCACGGTAGGATGAGAAGAAAATATAAAGGCAGGCTCGTGGGTCAAGGTAAAGACTGGGAGGGATCACTCCCCACTTGTGGTCATGGGCAAAAGACAGGCTCAACTTGGGGAAGAAACAAAAGCGATTTAATTTACTACAAATCAAATCAAAACAAGGATATTAGGAAGTAAAACCAAACCTTAGAACACCTTCCCCCACCCCCCCTCCTTCCCACCTCAACTCCACTCCCAGTTCTCTACCTCCTCCCCCCGGTGGCACAGGGGAACAGGGGATGAGGGTTGGGGTCAGCTCGCCACACATTGTCTCTGCAGCTCCTTCCTCCTCAGGGGAAGGACTCCTCGCTTGTCCCCTGCTCTACTGTGGGGTCCCTCCCACAGGAGACAGTCCTTCACCAACTTCTCCAATGTAAGTCCTTTCCGTGGGCTGCCATTCCTCCCAAAATTCCCTGGCGTGGGTCCTTTATGCAGGCTGCTCTTCAGTCACACACTGCTCCAGTGCAGGCTTTCCCATGGAGTCCCAGCCATCTTCAGGGGCCTCTGCTCCCCCGCTCTCCCCCATGTGCTGCAGGGGGACAGCCTGCCGTCTCACCATGGGCTGCAGGGCCATCAGCCTCCTCAGGTGCCCCTCCTCCCACTCCTTCTTCACTGACCTCGGTATCTACAGAAGTGTTCCTCTCATGTTCCAATCCCACTACCCACTGCTGGTTCCCCTTCTTAAATCTGTTCTCCCAGGGGCACTACCACTGTCACTGATTGGGTTGGTCTGGGCCAGAGGTGGGTCTGACTTGGAGCTGGGGAAGTTTCCAGCAGCTTCTCACAGAAGCCACCCCTGCGGCCCCCATTCCCGCTACCAAAAAAACCACACCACACAAACCCATAACAGTTACTAAGACTTTCACTGCCAGGAGAATTGATGTTACAAGCTTCGTCACTGTTTTGCAATCCTTCTGAAGGATATCCCCAGCATGTACACATATCTCAAATTAGGGTTCTGAGACTATCAATAAAACAGGTTTTGGGAGGATCCCCTGGTCCTGAATCACAAGTGATCATTTCAGAACAATTAAAAAGGGGGCTTTCAATTACCCTTATAGGTGGATCAAACTTGAGCTCTGTAAAAACCCATCCCACTTTGGCCCCTGACCAAGCCCACATCAAATTACTTCTATCTTGAAAGGTTATATGGGTCTTATTTGGGAGTAGGATACACCATTTTGAGTCCCATCAAACAGAATAGTTTGCTTCATAGAAATCAGGTTTTGCCAGTGGATCTAACACAGGGTCCCATGGATAAAGACTACAGGAATATGTCCTGGTGTATTTGTTAAAAGTGGAATTTCCAGCAGGTATGTTCTCTTTGGAGCTAGTAAATAAGAGGTTTGATCCATCTGTTGGAGAGGGAATAGAGCCATTAAACAGTGGTCTGGTAGCGTTACACACCACTGCTGAAGATAATGTTGCATTTCTGGCTTGTTTTGGAGGCTTACTCCAAATGCTATATGTATTAGATCTTATCATTGGCTGTTGTTGAAAATACACCCAGTTATTCTTAATGGTCCATTTTTTTGCCAAGACTGTTACAGAGGTAGCACATTAGTCATACTAAATATAAACGACAGATTTACAGGTGACATAAAAAACCTCAAGCCTTCCTCGGCTGATCTAGGCAGGGCAGTACACAGACCTTTATCTTGGTATCCCCCCATCCTAACAAAAACTTGAACTAACTTCCAAGCCAGATTTGAGGCATTTTGGCTTATGGTTCCTATAATGCATAGGGAGAGACAGAGGATATATGACCAAATCCACAATCACCGGTGTTGAGTAAAACCGACAATCACGGTTTGGTTACACATCTTTCCATATCACACGGCTCAGACTGCAATATTCTAAACTGTGGGTTTCCAAAACAGTGTTCCGGGTATTGACAGAGGTAAAACACAAAGATTGCAGAGCACAAAAATAGAGCAGTAATACAAATTACCAAAAGTAGCATCAGCTTCTACTTCTAAGGCTGAGGATGTTCCCAGTACTTAGACCTGTTAAAAGAACAAAGGAAGAGATCGTGATTCTTTTAAATTAGTAGTCAAAAGGATGGAACAATCCATCTGGTATTAATCTTCTGTTGCTCTCCATGGGCATCAGTGGCTATCCAGACATAAAGTTTGAGTGGAGTTTTTAGGGTTAAGGGTACTTCTCCTACTGTCGGTAGGTCTACCAGACAGATTGTCCGAGATAGTGCAGCGGTTTTACCGTATCCTTTGTTTCCCTTTCCCCTGGGAGTAGCGAGGGGGGTTTGGGGCAAAATGCGGTGAGCCTGGGACATCCATTTATTCCCCAGTGACTGTTCACCTTCACTATGGCATCGGGGAGCTGTGCAGGCCACCTGGAATCGTGGGGCCTAGGGACACATTTTAGCAACCCTTTTGTCCTCTCCACTATCCCATTAGCTTGAGGATAGTAGGGAGTGTGAAATACCCACTGTACTCCTTCACCCTTTGCCCATTCCTGCACCACCCCAGCAGTAAAGTGGCTACCGTTGTCTGATTGGATCAACTGGGGTTTAGGCATAGCTTCAATCATTTCACTGTGTTGTCCCCAGTTGCCCTTGCAACAGCCACTGCTTGGGTAAGTCCTGACACCACTTTCACCCCAACAAGAACATATTGCTTCCTGTTTGACTTCTTGAAGGGTCCTATATAATCAATTTGCCACATCTCGCAGAGTCCCTCTCTTGTAATTGGAGAGGGCATTCTTGCAAGAGATGTCTTTCTAGTCCAGTACAACACTGACTACAAATACACAGTTCCCAGGTAACAGGCCAACCCCTGCCACCAGCTTCTTTGAAAAGACCTTTAACCCCTGAGTGACCACACTTCACATGTAACAACTCTAACAGATGTCCCCACCTTTCCTCTTCAGTTAGTGAGTCTACCTGATTATTCCAGAAGTAGGTTGGCTGATTCCCCCCTTGATGTGCAGCTACCCATCCCACAAAGTTCCCTGTTTGGAGAAATTTAAGATCTCTTCCCATTTTTCTCTTTGCCACACAGGTAACCGGTTAAACTCCCACTGATTCTGTTCCCAGAAGGGGAGCCACTCAGTGCACCCTTTAAACACCGCATATGAATCCATAAAAATGAGTACTGGTTCTCTGTTCTCAGCTTCCCTTTTTAATCACACTCCAAACCACTATCAACTCCCCTACTTGGGCACCTCCCTCACCTACTGTTACGATTTGGTCCCCTGAGTCAACATGCAGGGCTACAGCTCGGTACTTCCAGATCCTTCCCTCTCTTTTAGAAGACGTGTCAGTGAACCACACGTTTTTTAGATGAGATTCGAATGGAAGGGCAGGTTTTATATATGAGGGAGGAAGTTCTTGAGTTAATTGGTTATCAGGCGGTTCTTGTATTTGGAGGGTTTTAGGTGCTCCCTCTTTTATTTGACGTGTGTGACAATAATGATCTAGCTGTGCATACTATTTTCTTAGGGTTTCTCGCTGTGTGACTCCTACAGGGGGTGGGGTTCCCACCAATATAGGTTTTAAAACCTTAAAGGGCCCTCTTAGGGTATTGGTTTTTGGCGTATAATTTTTTCTGCCTCTTGCAAAGCTAGGTTGACCACAAAAAGGCCCTTTTCCCAAACTGAGTATTGTTTCTCTGCATCTTTAAAGCTATGTTAATAGAATCCAATAGGCAGAGTCAGGCCTTCAGGTCCATGCTGCCACATAGGTACTGATAGCCCATGGACTGAGAAACCCCATTCAGTGCAGAGTGGATGTGTTGGATGAATTGGTCCCAAGGCCTGGTATACCCCAGCTTCAAAAATTAGTAATTTTAAGGCTTCTTCATGGTCTGGGGTCCAATTGCAAGAGACCCTTTTTCGTGTTAGATCGCAGAGGGGTCAGACTATGATAGGGGTTGTGTTTCCTCCAAAACACCAACAGGCCTAAGGCATGTTGGAGTTCTTGTTTGCAGGCATTTTCACTAGTTCAAGGGTGATCAAGGTTTCGGGGGGAATGCATGCTACCCCACCCCTCCACCAAATACCCAAGAACTTCACTTCTGAAGAGGGGAACTGTACTTTCTCTGCCAGAATCTGGAGCTCTAAACTCTCCAGGTGAGTAATTATTTTTGTTTTGGGTCTGTCCTGCCACACTGGTATCAGGGCAGCCAATCAATGTATCATCAATATATTGATATATCTTAACTCCTTCCTCTGGGGTAATCCGGGCAAGCTCCTGTGCCAGTGCATAGTGGGCGATGGCTGGTGAGTGGCAGTATCCCTGAGGAAGACATGTAAAGGTAAATTGTACCCCTTCCCTGGTAAAAGTGAAGCAATACCTATCCGCTTCCTGCGAGGGGACCATGAAAAACATGCCTTTCAAGTCAATGGTAGCTAGGATCTGGTGGGATTGTTCTTGTATTGTTGCAATCAGCTCAGCCGTGTCAGGCATCACAGCTGTTAGGGGACCTGTATTAGCATTCAAACGCGGATAGTCAATTGTTAACCACCATTTTCCATTTGGTTTGCGGACTGGCCACACCGGCAAATTATAAGGTGAGTGTGTGGGGACAATTATCCCTGGCTCCTGTAATTCAGCTATCACCAAAGTGATCCCTTCTCCCCATGTAATCTCTGGGGGACCTCCCCTTCTTTGGGGTCAGGGTGCTCTCAAGCGATCTTGTAATTGCACTGCACATAATTTCAAGGCATCAGGCAGTCCCCTTATAAGAGGATGCAACCTTTCAGGGTCTGCCACAAATTGCATGGGGAAAGGCTGTTGCGGAACCAGGAATCTATCATGCATCAACTGGAGACGTGGTTTTTTGTACGATCTCTAAAATGTGACCCACTGTAGGCGTTTTCATTGAGAAGGGGTCTCCCCTTTCTGTAGGATCCAGTCCACCCGCCCAGTATGCTACTCTTTGGGCCAGGGACCAGGGCTCTCTGTCTTCATTCATAGTTAGAAAAAAAAACAGTCCCCAACATCCTCTTGCCTCATCCTCACTTAGCAAGGTACAGTCACCCCCAATAAGGGATACTCTCCACACATACTCAGTTTCTGTTTCTCAGGGTCCCTGGGAATATTTTTTCTGAATTTTAGCCAAATTGGTGGCAGAACAGGGGACGAGGCGGGTCATAACTTGTTGGGTTCCTCCTTGACCACCATCCACAATCTCAGTCTTAATCAAAGGTCACATCATGGCTTCCCCCCTCCCAAGAGAAGATATTTCCCTTATAAGTCCTAGGTCTTCAAAAGGGTATGATTTTGATTCCTTTCCCTCATCAGAGTCTGTATCCACATTTTCTACACTGATCTGGGAGTGGGTTTCATCTAATTGCTCCCTTAATACCCTTTCCTGCTCCAAAGCCTTCGTCAAAATCGTATGAAGTCTCTGGTTAGTCACTCGCTTGGTGGCAAGTTGATCAGAGAGAACTCTTTTCTTGTTTTCCAATTGCTCCTGCAAAGCTTTCACTAAATGTTGAAGGGATTTTATTGTCTCTCCTTCTGCTTGTCAGGCCACGCATTTATCCTGTTGTGCTGCCACCAAGGTGGCTCCTAAAACCACACAGACCAACATCCTCCCCTTTCCCAGCTTCAACCTTTCTTCTTTAGCCAAAACAGAGATTCTG
This sequence comes from Pandion haliaetus, assembly GCA_013401275.1. NCBI lineage: Eukaryota > Metazoa > Chordata > Aves > Accipitriformes > Pandionidae > Pandion > Pandion haliaetus. Next base: position 63,092 of record VYZV01017693.1, read on the forward strand.
TCCACTACAGCTTGTGGATCATGCCAATTATTATGGGCCCAAGTCATACCAGGGGCAGAGGGCCAGGCATTGTAGCCCTCTAATCTCTCTAGGAGAGGGGTACAGTCTGCAGTTGGACCTCCCACGGAGGCCATAATAAGAACATAGTTATAAGGATCAGATCCCTTTATTAGTTCTGTGAGGACTGTCTACCCTTGTGTATGACTCCTTTCAAAAAGGGGCCACAGTAAAGACCTGGTCCCAATGATTGCTTTAGCAACACCAAGGGAATTCTGCCGACTATGCCAAAAAATGTCAGAACCCATGCTAGACAGACCAGGGAGAGGTTGTGGTGAGTTTGGAATTCCCTCAGGCTAAACTAAGGTGAAGTAACACCAAATGATCAGTTAATGTTTCATTTATGGCAGCAGCAACCTAAACCTTGAAGGTATAATAGTAGGCAGCATGGTTCCTATTGAAATGTCCACAAAGGTAAGGAGGAGGAAGAGAAGGAAAAGAGAGGAAAACAAGAAAAGGAGAGAGAGAGAGAGAGAGATCACCACCTTGGATCCTGAGATGAAGTTAATGGTCGATGACACCAACAGTCGTGGTAACCCTCCAGTGATGGGCACGCAGGGCTCCTCATGTTGGCATCTTTTACAGCCCAGCTCCCACCTTTTCTCACGTCAATCACACCCCTCTTGGTTTTCTGTGCACTGCCCCTAAGGACCTAAGTAACTCCCGGTCTTGTGCGGAGGTGCCTTTGAGGGCAGTGGTGGCGAAGGTACCTTGGGCAGCCCTGAGCCCCTTCCTCACATAAACATTGTATGACCTCTGGCCATACGTGCTGAGCCACCCTGCTCACCGCACTGGCACAGGGAACTGCACACCCCTGGCATGACCTCCGCGTCCTGTTGCTGACTCCGGCTTCTCATCTGCGAGCCACTGTTGCTGTGCAGGGCTTGCCCCGCCACAGTCTTCGAGACTTTAACTCCTCCAGTCCCTCACAACCTGTTGCAGCAGGTCCAGAAGAAGGCCACAAAAATGATGAGAGGGCTGGAATCCCCCTCCTGTGAGGACAGGCTGAGAGAGCTGGGGTTGTTCAGCCTGAAGAAAAGGCGGCTCCAGGGAGACCTTACTGCAGCCTTTCAATACTTATTTTCATACTTTGAATACTTAAGGGAGCTCATAAGAAAAATGGAAAGAGACATTTTAGCAAGGCCTGTAGTGACAGGACCAAGGGCAATGGTTTAAAATTGGAAGAGTGTAGATTTAGACCGGGTATAAGGAAGAAAAGTTTATGATGAGGGTCGTGAGACACTGCAACAGGTTGCCCAGAGAAGTTGTGGGTGCGCTATCATTGAAAGTGTCCAAGGTCAGGTTTCACAACCTGATCTAGTGAAAGATGTCCCTGCCCATGGCAGGGCGGTTGGAGTACATCATCTTTAAAGGTCCTTTGCAACCCAAATCATCCTGTGATTCTAACTAATAAACTCCCCTGGTTGTTGATATGCTTTAGAGTATAGAAAAAACCTGAATGTATAGTGAAATGCAGAATCTTGAAAAAAGATACTTGAATACAAACACTTTATATTAACAAAAGGTGACTCCAGCATCTGTCATGCTTGAATATCAGCCAAAAATAAATCCACTGATTTTACGCCTGTTATTTAAGCTATCACCGTCTTCCGTTGTCCATACAGTAAAGGGTGTATAGTAAGAAGCAGATTAATCTCGGAGTGAAGATATGTTATAACAGCTGTTCTGTCTTGAGCTGAATAATCATAGGAACCTAAGAAATCACCTAATGATCTTATTATGCCATGTAACAGAAATGATCATAGGAGCTGCGATTACAATATGGCAATTGAAGACAGAGGTGGCTGGGGTTTTTTTCCATGCAGTTTATATTACTAATTTATTAGTTTAATCTGTAATTTTAAAAAGATTCACCATTGAACTTAACAGATGTCCAACTTCCAAAATACCTCATCCAAAGAAGAGAGAAAGGAGAGTAAAATGTCATTCTATTAAACCCTGAGGTAGTGTGGTCTTTGAAGGTACAGGTTTTCAGGAGCTCCAGTAAGACCTGAGTGAAAAACTGTTATGCCAAGCTCTCAGTAAATAAGACCCAGTGCTTCATTCTCATATTTGGGTGCCCTTTTCTTACTTTCTTTCCTTCACAATACTATCAGTGCCTGTAGGACAGTCCTGACTGGGCAACTATATGCGACAGAGTGAGGAACCCAAAACAGCACAAATATACCCGGCAAAGGAGAGATGCCGGCTGAAGAGGCATACAGCAGTTTTCCCTCTCCCAGGCACTACAACATTGAGTCAAGAAGCACCTATGAATGTATTCATGGCACAGCAATGAAAATTAATGAGCATCTACTTGGGAGGTCAGGTTTTGATTTGTGTCGGTACACAAATGCATATACCCTGAAAAATCATTAGCTTGAGGAAAGCCCTTCAGTTCACCAATGCTTTCTAGCTAGACTGCATTTCTTTTTGTATTTTCCTTCTTTTCTAGCATCTCTACCTTGTGAGGCACAGAAAATCATGGCTGCAATCCAGCTAAACATTTAAAACTTGCTTAATTTTAAATATTTTAAAATTTTTCTACTGAAATCCAAACAATTCAATTACTTCTTCAGGTCTCGGAAACATTTCCCTGCAATAGTAACATGCAGTGCTGTGAAAATCCCAGAAAAAAAGTGCGTATGACCAATGCAATGCAACAAAAATGTTCGTAAGTAGTGCCAGTTGTTACTGACATGCAAAATTGTTTTATTTTTATGGGTACAGGCTTGCATTAGACATTGATATGATTACTTTTGATTGGATTCTGGAGTGCATATATGTGTATATGTGTGTACATATATTCTCCTAGAGATACCGTACTTCTTGAAAAAAAATAGCTTCTGCCAAAGCTCTTGGATGCTTATAGAGAAAAAGGTGACACAATGGTTTTTGAAGATTATTAGTATTTAATTTTCCTGCTTCTCTGTGCTCAAGCTTTTCCACAACAATTTATGTATCCTAGGCTATGCAACATAATGTGTTGTCAGAGTTGTCAGAAAAAAGAATCATTTTAGTACATATTACACTTTGCATCTAACCCAGCAACATCAGGCAGTCTGAATTCAGCAGCACAAGAAATAATTTACATAAGTTTCTGAAAGTCAGGACTCTGTCTTCCTTACAGGTGTGACTGGGAACATAGAAAAGGAAAGGTAGGAGATCTCATTAAGTACCTCACAGCACTTCTCTGGAAAGCTTGGAAGATTTTTCTCCTAAAGCTAAAGCTCACTGGATTTGTTTCTTTAATCCTCATATTGCAGAATTTTTCTGACAATGTCATTTTTTCCAAGTCAGCTCCATCTTAAATCTATGAATGCCAGAGTTTTTTGTGGAAGTGCAAACCCCTCCAGTTACACAGCACAGAAAATCAGTAACTTATGTTTTGAATGAAGAGATTTTAAAAGGGAGCTTTAAGTGTCCTTACAGAATAAATTAAGTACTTAAAAAAGCAGCATATCAGGAGCATAAGAATATGTTTTTAGCAATGTGGAGAAAATGGATAGAAAGGTACCTAAATCACTTATGCTTATGGATTTGTACTGCCAGGCTCACAGAAGTTAGTGAAGTGCATAGGCATATCATAGAGTAGAATTTCATGTAGTGTAAGAAATAATAAGCAAAAATGCAGCAGGAAGCATTCAAAAGCTGAAGTGAGCAAGATAAATTTTCAAGATAGCATGACCATTTGGTTTCATGCTGTTGCCTAGAACACTTAGAAGTACTTTCCACCATGGCCTCTCAGGGTTATAGCCTGAACATAGGTGTAGAAATCTGAAAATAGAAACTAAAATAGTGGGGTCTAATATGCAATGTTTCCTGTAATGCAAATGTGCTGAACCACAGTCAAGCTATAAGCCTTTGGGACTGGAAAAAAATAGAGAATTTTGTGATAATGGGTTTCTAAAATTTTCTTTTACTTTTGAAATTATTATGAGAGAACACACTTGTCTAAGTTCGATGTTTTTACAGAAACTATGTTTATGCAATTCGGCAGTGCATAATACTACAGTGTTAGAAATATGCCAAATATACTGATGTCACACTAAGTAAGCCATAGCTTACTAATAAATTTAGGTGCATTTGTGGATTTTTTAATCACTTCTGAGACACATCATATCTCTAGCAAGAGTGGAGCATGTGATGTCTTTTTACTCTTTTCTGTTTAGGGTCCTTTTAACAAGAACAAAGTAGTATAATAGGGAATGAGCAACAGCTACATGTTGTTTGTGCAATGTACACTACTGCAGCTCAGAATACAAAACTCAAATGGAATTAAGTAAAACTGTAGTACTAAATCACCATGGCTGGTTTTACATCCATTTTACAAATGGATATAAAAGGAAATTGTTGTTAGTGTTGCTTTACACAAAATCAAGGCAGGACTCAGGATCTGAGTTTCTAACCCACTATATGCCTGTACTTTAAGATTCTTATACGGATAGAGCTGATTAAATGTGAAGATATGTGTATACAGTTATATGAACAGGGCTGGGAATATGAGTGTGAGAATGAAGTCAGGAAAGTCAGTATTTTGACACTTGGCTAGCATGTAGACATCTTTCTTGTTCTAACCTACATCTAAACACAAACTTCTGAGAATACTGTGTGACCAGCCTTATATCTGGACCTTGATTTAACTTCAGTAAAGACAACAGGAATCTTTATTTGACCCCAAGTAGGGAAATACTCTTTTAGGAAGTACATTCAACTGTGCAGAAGCGGAATACATGAGAGAAACAAATTCTGACAGTGAATACACGATCCTAGGAAAAAGTTTGACTTCTAATCTATGAGAATGAATTGCCTGTAAAATTGAACCAAAAGAAAAGGTAGCATCTAATTATTTACAATTTATTTCTGAATTGCACATCTTCCCATGGTGGACACATACTAAACAATGAAAATAAGGAAGTCTGTGTGATTTTGTTAGACATGGTAGACAGTACCAAGTCAAGATACCTTTTAATTGGGTTTTAGCACTAATTGGACAAGCCTCAGAAAGAATATTTATGATGAGGATAACCTCTCCCTGGCCCTAAACCACCAAAAATTTTAATTTTACAACTTCTAAATTTTTCACCTACCAGATTTCACTAATTGTAGTGACCTACATGGTGCACACATCTTCCTCTCCCATTGTATTTAAACACAGGAAAGGTGACCAGTCATCTCAAATCAGTTTACTGAAGTGACAGCCCGCTCTTGTTCTCCCTTCTATTGCTTGGGACAAAACCCATGCTACATGGGCACAGTCAGACTGGACTGTGTGAAAGGAGCATAAGAACTTTCTCCTGCTGTCAGCAGGCAGACTTCTGAAGATCTGGGGCTCCAGCAGTCAGTGTACCTCTTCCCAAAGATGACATGGAATTTAGAAAAGGGTTTGGGGGAGGCACACCCATGAAGCTATTGCTGTTGCATGTACAGTATCGCCACAGGAAGCCCACTACCTGGAAGGAGGCAAGAGATCTCTCCATGAGTAGCCATGCATGTGTGTGTCGCAGGTTTGGGGTGAATCATTCAACAGCTGATTGGTTAAGGACCTACTTTTTAATGTGCTTTCCACCATTATTTTCTGAACTATATTAGTTCCTTGGGTGGAAATCCCAAGGTACTATAGTGATGAAAGCTAACTACATACATGTAGGTATCTAGTACAGGCTATGAAGTATAATTCAACATTAAAAATCAGTGTTGAAATAAGTAGGTACAGAAACAAGAGTAGGATAAAAATTGCAGTGGTATGTGCATACCACAGAAGTGATTAATAAATACTTACTCTCCCAAACAAGAAAAGTGAGTTTCAACATTGCACTTATCAGCTGTTCAATCTTAAATTGCTGGGGCCTACAAAAGAAATCATTATTAATATCAAAGATCTTACTGGAGGACAAACAAACAGTAGTTCCACTTTATCGCAGTGTTTTCTTCTAAGGTTTCTAGGTGGACTGTGGGAAATTTCCTTCTTTGCTTCTTACTTCACTCTCATTTAGCATCCTACCTGTAACACTATTTCTAGCAGTGTCAGTTATCAGTGGATACTAGGGAATGGAATGGATGTCATGCCAGTTCTTGTTACTGAAATCCCTTACACACTCTGAATCGAAATTAAGCATGTATGGTTTACTATAATTTGGTCCACATCAAACTCAGTTTGACTTCAAATTTTGTTAAGGCATGAAGATTGAGCTTCCCAGGCAAATGTGGTCCCTCAGTTCTCTTCACCTATTTGTTGATGTATGTGATGTTCACACCTTGTGACCTGAACCCCAGTGTATGAAATACCTAGTGAAAAGTGTCAGTTAACTATTGATATCTGTCTATGTTAGCTAGACTGCATTGCTATTATTAAGTCTTCTCCCTGATAAAATTTTTATGAGAGTTAGAAAATTTATTCCACTCATCAGTCTCAGTTCCAGCTTCTTCAGGTGCATTATAGGAACCTAGAACTCCCCTGCAATTAATTTTCACCTAATAATTTTAGTTTCTGACCTTAAACAGTTACATGGTATTGCCACATGCTGTTATACAAAGTGACTGCATTCTTCTGAAACAGTTCTGCACATTTATTTGTACCATATATAATTGGTCTACATTTTCATTAAATGAATCCTGTTTACCAGCACCAGTTTTGCATGTATAAGAATACCGGAGAAACAAACTCTTTCTGTTTGAGGAGGTAAGTAGAATGCATGTATTTTGTAATATTTATTCCATGGACACCTTTCTTTCCACCTGCGAGCTTACATTTAAAAATGTGAATGGAATGTTCTTCATACATCTCTTCACATCACAGTGTAGGATGAGTTGCTGGAGCTGCAAGGAGAGGAACTTATTTGTTGTAAGGATATCTATATGCTGTTAGGAGCTTTGGAATTTTAGCAATACGCTCTTCGTAGTGTTAGTGTATTGCAAAGGAGAGGAGAAATATGTTGCCTTGTCTCCTGTGTAGCAAGTAAAACCCACTACATAAGTATTATTTATGAAAACCGGATATAGAAATGGGAAATAGAATTACATAGAAAACAAAGCTCTGTGAGCTTGCTGTGTCATGATGGGGTCAGACAGCCCTCCTTGGTCTCATATGAGGAGTCGGTAAATGCAACCTGTGACTTGTGATTAGAAAGATGAAGAAAATGGACCTGGCCCCAGAACTCATGCCTACAATACCTGATTTGTTCCTCCAGATCTCTGATCTCAAGATCTCACCTGCTCTGCTGCACCTTCATACTAAACAGAAAGAGATATCAGCCCTGAGATGCTGGACCACGGATGATGGGAAACAGAGCACCCTTGCAGAGCTCCTTCTTGCCAGGGAGTCAGTCTAAGCTGAGATGGGGGAGGTGCAAGACTTGCTTTTTCAGCTAAACCAGGAAAATCCAATTCAATGGTATTCAAATATATTAGTGTCAGTACAAGATGCCTGTTATACATTATATTATTCAAGATGCAATTCAGTGATTACTTATTTTGTCATGTCACCTTAACTACCAAAAATATTGCTTTCAGTTACACAGTAACTATGAAAATAGAATAGATATGATATGGATGATCAGAGGAAAAATTAAAGAATTAGACTGAAATTGTTAGTTAGCAAGATTTTTTTTATCAATTGCCACAAAAACATCTTGAAAAAGCTTCTGTATATCTGTTTGCATCTGAGAAGTGAATATTCAGACTTAGGTTCATTCTAGTCTGAGGCATCAAGAGGCAAACCCTTCTAGTTCGGTTAGGGTTCTCTAACCAAGCATCATTGTATTGTAGTTACTATGTTGGATTCTCTTTATTTTCAAAGGTGATCTTGTCCTCCAGTTAAACTGACTACCACTGTTTTCAAGGTATTGGGATCCAAAACATTTTTTCAGTCTTGGTACAGAAATGTAACAAAATTAATTTGTTGTATACCTAGTTTTCTCTCCTAAGAACTCACCACTGCTGCTGCTGGTGTACAGAAGAGAGAGATGAGGAGAACTAAAACCAGTTGTATCCTCAGGTTGTCATGTTCCTTGTTCTCTGTTCCCTCTGCTACAATGGCTCTCCCGTGGCCCCTGAAGAAATAATTTGACTTTCCATAAATTATGCTTCACTGCCCAGAGAGTCATTCCCCTACCCCCAAAGCCCTCCAAAAATACAGTAAACAAAATAAATAAGCTCCTCTTCATGCAGTTTCTCCTTATTGAATGACTTTTTTACAGACAACTTTAGCCACTCACCATATCCTTTCAGGCCTCACCCAGAAAGATGGCCTTTCTCTAGGACAAAGGAAACAAGGATTTGTATGAGCAGGCATCTTTTCCAGCATGCCTAGTAGTAACACCCTTTTGGACAGTAAACCCAACGGCGTATGTATTGGGTTTGTGTGGCAAGGTTTTGGGGGTGTGTGTAGGGGGTTTTACAAGGGTGGCTTCTGATGAGAAGCTGCTAAAAGCTTCCCCTATGTCTGACTGAGCCAATACCAACCAGCTCTAAGATGGACCCACTACTGGTCAAGGCTGAGCCTATCAGCAATAGCAGCTCTGTGATAACATGTTTATGAAAGGAAAAAATAGTTGTGGACAGACAGTAACAACAGCAGGAGAGAGGAGTGAGAACATGTAAGAGAAACAACTCTGCAGACACCAAGGTCAGAGAAGAAGGAGGGGGAGGAGGTGCTCCAGGCACTGGAGCAGAGATTCCCCTGCAGCCCATAGTAAAGACCATGGTGAGGCAGGCTGTCCCCCTGCAGTCCATGGAGGTCCAAGGTGGAGCAGATATCCACCTGGAGCCCATGAAGGACCCCACACCAGAGCAGGTGGGTGCCTGAAGGAGGCTGTGACCCCACGGGAAGCCCACATTGGAGCAGGCTCCTGGCAGGACCTGCAGATCTGTGGAGAGAGAAGCCCACAGAGCAGGTTTTCTGGCAGGACTTGTGACCCTGTGGGGGACCCATGCTGGAGCAGTTTGCTCCTGAAGGACTGCATGCTGTGGAAGGGACCCACACTGGAGCAGTTCATAAAGAACTGCAGGCTGTGGGAAGGACCCATGTTGGAGAAGTTAATGGAGGACTGTCTCCTGTGGGAGGGAGCCCACACTGGAGCAGGGGAAGAGTGTAATGAGTCCTGCCCCTGAGGAGGATGAAGTGGCAGAAACAATGTGTATGAACTGATCATAACCCCCATTCCCCATCCCCCTGTGCTGCTGGTGGGGGGTAGGTAGAGAATCCGGGAGTGACGCTGTGCCTGGGAAGAAGGGAGGGGTGGAGGGAAGGTGTTTTGAGATTTGGTTTTATTTCTCATTACCCTACTCTGGTTGATTGGCAATAAACTAAGTTAATTTTCCCCACGTTGAGTCTGTTTTGCCCTTGACGATAATTGGTTAAGTGATCTCTCCCTGTCCTTATCTTGACTCATGAGTCCTTTGTTATATTTTCTCTCCCCTGTCCAGCTGAGAGGGAGTGATAGAAAGGGAGTAATAGAAAGGCTTTGGTGGGTACCTGGCACCCAGTCAGGGTCAACCCACCACAGCATAATGCAACCAGAATCAGGCTAGAAAGAGGCTGGAGTGGAACTGTTGGAGACTGTTATTCCCACAGCCTATGAGCAGTGTCGGGACAGAGAAAAAGAAGAGAGAGAGCACATTTTTTTCTCAAAAAAATGTTTGGAAAAATGCTTCTGTGTTTGACTGTAAACTGAAGGCTTAATTTAAAGGCTTACTGTACCCTCATATAGCATGTAACTGTACATTTCCTCAACAGGTAACTAAAGGATTTTCCTAAACTAAGGAAAGTGAACTGAGACTGAAGTGACAAAACCCAGTATTTATCCTAAGGTTGTGGCTGGGTAACAAAGTTCACAGATGTTGCTGTGGATTTTGACACAGTGAGCTTTAATGGATCCTTTTCTGAATGCACTACCTCTGTTAGACACAGTTTTAGTTAGAGGGGAGAAAATTTGCAACAGAGAAAAACAAGTTTAATGTAAAAAAAGAGTTAGTAGTTTTCTGAAGGGCTAAGCCATAACCTTTTCATCATCAGGATGGGTGCTTTATGTGTGCAGTGAGTACGGGCTCATACTAACGGGTATGAACATGCAATGGTGTATGACAGGTACTAACATTAAATGGTGTTACCCACTAAGAAAACTTTGGATGTACTCACTTTTAATATACTTACTAGTCTTATCTGGTTTATTTTGCATAAACTTCACTTGCTTCTTCAGCACATAAAAAATTAAGGATGATCTTTAGGTGTGAGTTGCAGTGTCTAATGTTAACTTTGGTAATATGAGATCTTCGTTGTCCTATTTGCTCCCCACTCAAAATACTTCTCAGGGGGCTTCAACCACGACAGCAAAAACTCTTATCCTGTGTGTAAAGGCTGCCTTTGCCTCATGTTTTAGACGGTGCATTTCTCAAGGTGGTACATTGCAAGAATCCATCACTTTTTCAGTTGAACTGAGGCAATTTGCTTCCCATAGATAAGAATGACTCAATAAATAGATTTTTTTTAATGGTTGTCAGATTTGGTTTCTGACATCGTCAGTGTTTAGTTAAACCAATTTATTTAAAGCAAATTGTTTATTTAGTTGCTTTGGTAGACTTGAATTACAATGAGTATTTTGACAATTTCCTTTTTTTAATGAGCATTTTTTGCTGGCTAAACCTGTATTACTCATTTGCAGTGTGAGTCTACCACTATCATTACAGTGGCTACTGTGTCAGTCCAGGGATAATACTTGAAATTTTTAGCGATAAGTTGCAATTAAAATATAATTGCATAGAAAATTCTGGCATATGGTACCAATAAAGAAACAGTAAACAAAATGGATATTTTAACTCATTGGGCTCACAAGTAAATTCTGTTCTTTCATGTGGCAGAGACCCATTCTTCAGTTGTCAGTTCTTTTAATATGCTTTTCAAAGTGAAGGCACAGCTTACAAATACTTTTGTTTTAAATACACTATATATAGTAATTTTATTTAGTAGTTACTCACTGCCTAAACATCCATACACTTAGAAACAAAAAGACTGGAAAGCAACGTAACCTTACAAGAAACCCTGAAGCCCTAACATCTCCACTATGTTTTTTTGGGTGTGTAAAGAACATACAGTGCTGTCTTCTTACCAACTTCACAGTCACATTAAGTTGATGTAATATGAGTGAATGGCAAAGAGCTTTAGCTCAGAAGAGCTTATTCAGCTAAGAAGATCAAGGCTGGCCTTGAGGAGCCCAGTGATCTGGGCACACCATGGTGTCTGTCCCCTCCTTAACCCTCCACCTAATGGCTCTCGCAGCACAGCAGGGATACAGGCTCCCCTTCTCCTTGGAAGAAGCAATCGGGACAGCCATGATGCCACTCTCATTCTTGGAGAACTGGGATTAACATCTTTTCTAAATTCTGGGCCTATCTCGCTTCGCATGAAGAGCCTGAGCCTGCTGCACTCTTCCAGTGCCCACACATGCAGGTGGGCTCCCCTGCTCGGAGCCTTGTCTGCTGACAGTGTGCCCTGCCACAAGGTCTGCGTGTTCGTTCCCATTAGAGTAATAGGGCAATTTGCCGCTCTCTGAGCCTGGCTTTTCAGCTGCTTATCTTCACGTCATTTACACCCTCAATTCCCCAGTTACAGCAGAGGGGAATAAAACCAACCCAAACTGAAATAACAAACGCGTTTCAATTACTGGGCTACAACCTCCATGCGTAGGAGGCTCCTCCTGAGCAATGCTTACTCTTCCTGGGACTCACCTCTGGGCCACAGCTGTTTCTGTAAGAGGCTGACCATCAGCCTGGGGACTAAATATCCCTGGGCCTTTCTGGGTGAGGGGATAGAGGCAACAGATCGCCAGAGTATTTTCCTTCCAACTTTTCTTTATCTCATTTCTAGTCCTCTTGTGTTTGCAAGCAGGATCCCCACCTTAAAACAGAGACGAGCTCCTGCCTTCACACCACGTTTTTAGGATGTGCACAAGAAAGTGCCACCAGGCATGAAACCCCTTCATCCTCTTTCCCACCCCTAAGGTACCGTCCCCTTTGTTTACCTGCTCCTCTGCCCTACCATACAGTTTCTCGTATGCCCCGCAGACAGCTCTCACGCAGGCCCCCCTACAGCCCCCCCTACCATCCCCCATGCAGTCCCTATAAAGCCCGCATGCAGCCCCCAGGCTCCCCTCCAGCTAACCTGCAGCCCCCAGACAGCTCCTAAACATCTCCCCTCCGGTCCTTCCGCAGCCCCGCAGGTCCCCCATGCAACCGCCCCCAGCCTCTGGGCATCCCCCAGACCCACCACCGCCGCACCCTCCGGCGCCTACGCAGCGGCCCCAGCTCCCCCCCCGGCATCTTCCAGCCCCTG
>VYZV01017693.1:87514-100822 GCA_013401275.1 Pandion haliaetus
CCCCCCCCCCGAGCCTCTGGAAGAAGAAGCAGCTCCAATGCTGCTAAGATGTGTGAGAACTGTGAACTTGGTCAGGGAGGATCATTTGTGTCCAGTTGCCAGAGAGCCTTGTTTCACTTTTAAACAATAACTGCACAGGTCCATGAGGACTGTTATATGCAGAAGTGTTAATCAGTAAGCAGCATGAGCCACACTTGAAGTCTCTTTAACATACTTATTTTGCTCTCTAGTACTGTTGGTTTTATGTGTCAGTTGGCACAGTCTGAAAAAAGATGTTCATCAGTATTCTGTGCAGTTCCTTACACAGAAAGCCTGACTCAAGACTTACTTTCTTTTTCAGTTGTTTTCTCTAATCAATTGTCAGCAGTTTTAAGGCCTGGTTATTGACGATGTTTAGGTACAGCAAAGTGATTAAGTGATAATGATCTTGGTTTTATCCAGCATGACACATTTTCCAACTTGGCATATGCCTCAGTGGCCTCGATACGCTTGAAAAACAACACAGGATTCATCAAGGCAAGGAAATCATTACTTGCAGCTCTCGCAGTTGTTAGGAAAATCCGTTCTGAAGATGGTAGGGAAGGGTCTTGGTGGATTCTTTTGTCTGGTCTAGGACTTTCTAAAAGGGCACAGCTGAGAACATGATACTCCCCAAGTTTAATTCTGCAATTAGTTTTAGGGGCTGGATGACCAGCAATGCTGATCAGGTTTGAGAAGGCTCACTGTGGTTCTTGGTATGCTTCTCATAGAATGTACAAGAGGTTTACTTCATTTTTATGGAAAAGGTGGTGCACAGATTCCTGTTGCAAGACACTCCTTTAGAATGCTTATTTCAGGTTAATGTTTTTTTCCTACCTTGCATGTTTCAGGCATAGTTCAACTCCTGAACATAAATGAAGTTCAGGCAACTCTTGAACACAAATGATGGAAGGCAGTGATTTACATTGACTTTGACTATATGGTTTTAGAGTCTTTATCTTAAGCATTCAGAATGTTTGTTGTGGTTTCAGCTGGGATAGAGTTAATTTTCTTTCTAGTAGCTGGTATAGTGTTATGTTTTGGGTTCAGTATGAGAAGAATGTTGGTAACACACTGATGTTTTCAGTTGTTGCCAAGTAGTGTTTGTACTAAGTCAAGGATTTTTCAGCTTCTCATGCCTGCCAGCAAGAAGGATAGAGGGGCACAAGAAGTTGGGAGGGTGCACAGCCAGGGGAGCTGACCCAAACTGGCCAGAGGGGTATTCCATACCATGTGACATCATGTCCAGTATATAAACTTGGGGGAGTTGGCCATGGGGGGCAGATTGCTGCTTGGGAACTAACTGGGCATTGGTTGGTGAATAGTGAGCAATTGCGTTGTGCATCACTTGTTTTGTATATTCCAATTTTTTATTATTAATTTTGTCATTTTATTATTGTTCTTATTATTATTTTCTTCCTTTCTGTCCTATTGAACTGTTCTCATCTCAACCCATGAGTTTTATCGGTTTTTTTCCCCAATTCTCTCCCCTATCCCACTGGGTGGGGGGGGAAGTGAGTGAGAAGCTGCGTGGTGCTTAGTTACTGGTTAGGGTTAAACCACAACAATGTTGTTTAAGAACAAAATGTTTAAGAAAATAAAAATTGCTGTTGATACCAAAATGCATGGTGGACTATGTGTTACAAAGGCCCCAGGCAACTTGCAGAAATTCCCTGAAGAGCGTTAGGCTTAATGCCAAAAAGGAGCTACTTTACACAGGAACTGTAAAATCCCTCAAGAGTATTAGGCATATTGCCAACATTTACCCATTCTGTGTTAAGAGTGTAATTTAACTTCTCTCATACCCAGCCTTACACCTTTATCCTCTGCTTTGTGGGCCTGGACAGTGAGCTTTAAAATGAACTGCAGCTATCCAAAATACAGTATAGCGAAAAGGTAGATTTAAGTAAAGCTCATATTTTATAATTTTCTTAGACCAAATATTATTCTTTCAAACTGGGGCAAACCAGGCGGAGGTGATGGGGTGTATTTATCAATAGCTTTGTGACATCTGTTCTCACCATGATGACAGCTTGCTGTTGTCAGTAGCATCCAAAGAGTGTCTCCAGCTGGAAGGCTGCAAAAAAAGCATGGGCAAGCTCGATGGGGGAGGCTACACCAAGCTCACAAACCCATGAGCAACCTCTGGTGGAGATCTGAGTAGGCCTTAGAATGTCCTCCCCAGCAAAATTCCCAAAGGAGAAAATCAAGGCAGATGTACCTTCCTGAGAGGGTGACTCTTCCAGGAATGTAGCATTTCCTTTTTTTTTATCCCTTGTCACTGATTAAAGGATGCTTATGCATCTGCACTTACATTATCCTAAAAATGGCTAATGAATTTTATATCCTCCTTCAAGTTTGCAGAGAGGAAAATCTGATGCCTCAGGTCAAGCCATCATAAACAAGCAAGCCAAAACAGGCTAAATATATTATATTTATATTTTCACATTGCTTTGAGAATCTTCAACTTAGTGCATGATTTTTCAGTTTTGTTTTATCACCAGGAGGTGGCACTAACAAAATCTGTTTTCATACAGAGATGCATGTTTCAGCCACCTTTTTGTAGGGGAAATTTGGAATAATAATCCAGTTGAAATATGAAAGTTCTGGAAGTTTTGTACCTGAAAATTCTTGAAAACTGCAATGAGGCCACGTTTCCCTTTGAGTGAAGTAAGATTTGAGTATTTTGATGTGAATATGGGTACGTCACTTAAATTTGCTGTGCCTCTATTCTTTTCATTGGCAAATTTTGGATAAGTTATTTTTATATTATACAGTGTTTTGAGATCTCCACCTGAAGTGCCGTTTATTGATGTCAAACACAAAATTAATTTCAGGGCTGCATGTGCACAAACAGAGAAAGAACAGGTTGGTTTTGCTTTTATACAGAGGACCAGGGGGCCAAAAAGCAGCCTGGTGCACAGTTAAGCATACATGTGTGCTAGTACTGAATTTTGCAGATGGATTTGGCTTTTTTACATATTGCCATTATGTTCTTCTTGAACTATATTGCCTTTCCTATCAGTTCTATAACATGATCTTCACCATGGTAATATAATCCGTCATTTGGTCCCCACTGCTGCAGACCTGTTTGATGATGGTGAACAGGAAGCATACCATGTGCTTGCTTTGTTTTAGCTGCTCTCTCCTACCCCTCACCCCTGGAAAACAACGAGAAGAGAAGCTGCTCTTCCGACATCTATTCTGTACATAGCAAAAATAGTCTTTCATTGACTTTCAGGGTCCTCAAACAGTTGTAAATATCTGGAGTAGTCCTGCGAGGAGCAGGGAGTTGGACTCAGTGATCCTTATGGGTCCCTTCCACCTTGAGATACACAGTGATTCTATGACTCTGTAATTTCTCTGTGAGTAAAAGAAGGAATTGTCTGCACCAGTGAGATTTTTTTCTTTTCTATTTTACTTATGGCTGGTTTTTTTGAAGCTGAATTTGATAATTAGATCTGTTTGGCTAAGCTTGGACAATGAACTGTCTTAAAATGTATCTGACCTGTTTCTAACTGGGTTATAAATAGCCTGCATGTGTTCCTTTATGTTTCTGTACCACTTTACCCCATGGTAAATTTCATCTCAGGCTAGTGAGGTGTTTGCAGGCATTGCATGTTACATACACTTGAATTAGTGGACCGTGTCCTTTACTGCTACTTGTAAGAGCCTAGATCATCTTTTCGTCAGACTTGTGATACCAGCTCAGTGTGTGTTGGGTGCAGCAGATGGGGCACTGGGCAGGGAATGCAGAGATGCAGATGTAAAAATGTGGCTCAACTGATGTTGTCAAAAATTGGTATTTTCATCAGCATGGCAGAATTTTATTTTGGTCTCTGGAGTTACTTAACTATTGTGTCCTATTTAGCTCTATGTCCCCCTGTTCTCACTCTTCCCATTTGTCTCTCTTCTCTGTTTGGATTCATGGTGAAGAGTTTATTTATTTTGTGTTTGCCCAGTAACAGACACAACTGCTACTGCAGCCTCTGGGCATTACTGCAACACAAGTCACAATGACAGTGGTGAAAATATAATACATAGTGGTGGGTATGATTGTAAGTGTCTATAGTGAATAAGTAAATGGGGAGATTAGTCTCTCTTGAACAAACAAAAAAAATTTAAATTTGGTATTAACTGTAAGGTAGCAGGACAAATATACTGTCATGAAATGCTTACTGTAGTCTTTTAAACTGTGTTAATATGAACTGCGACAGCCAAGTGTGGTTTTTATCTTTTGTCTTCCATGGTAAACTTGTTGGATAAAAAGAATTATGGCAAAATAGTCATTATTGACTGCTGTGACTTTACCAGTGAAACTTGTTTGATGATAAAGTAGTACTACTTCTGTATTTGAGCAAAGAAACATCTTCAGTTCTGGTGGCTCTAGGTGAGATTTTGATCTCCTAATTTACCTTTGGCAGTTGATCTTTCAAAATCAATTAACCCTTTCTGTTCGCTGTCCTAAAATCTAGACTATTCATAAAGGGGAAAATTTTTTTGAGACTGGGTGAACAGCTAGAGAAGTTTGTTGTCTTCATTTAACCATCATATTTAAGGGGCTAAGTAAAATATTGCCATTTTATACCTATGTTTGTGAAATTCTGCAGGTGGAAGACATGCCCTTCAGCTGTTTTGTGGCTGGTGGTTTTAGAGAGATTTAGGAGGTAGGATTAGTAGTGTTTGGGTTTCACAGGGCTACATTTGCTGCTGAAGCTCACTAACTGTTGAATTGTTTCCTAGAAGTTGGAAGTCAGCAACATAGTCCCCCCAGAATGGGAAGCGGGTGTAAGGGACGCATCTCACATCACAAAAGGCAGGAGGCCCTGGGGCAGGAGCAGGGAATGAGCTTTTTCCTTCTCTGACCCCTTTCCCTTAGTCTTGTGATACAGGATACAGCTGATACCTGGGCCCTTATAGAAAAAAAAACCAAAAACCAAACACCAAAAAACACAGAACCAACAAAAACACACGTCCAGGCAATATTCTCCAGTTGCAGCTCTAAACAGATGAAATGGAACTTTTCCTTGTGATAAAAATCTCAGTTCATTGGGGTTTTATGCAGTCAGTTTTACAGATACCATGCAGTTGATAAAATCAGTGGTTTAAGTGGTTTTCCCTGGGCTGTATAGAGAAGTCTATCCCTATTTAGTCTAACCATTTGACACATTAATAGGCTGAAACAGAATATGGTTCAATTTTGCTACTGCTGTCTTTTCACCAAAAAAAAAAAAAAAAGCATTTTAAAAGCCTTTATGACAAGATGATCAGAAAAAGGAATTCCTTTCTGGAGCGATTACCCTATTCTGTGGTAGCAGTTGTTCCATTCAACTCCTATCATTAATTTTATTGTCTGCTCAGACAGAACCAGTATTTGAGGAGTTAGGACATTAGCAAATGCTGAGTATCTTATACTTTTTTTCTGTTGTGGGTGCGTATCATCCAGATTTCAGTGAGTAAATGAATGAGAGCACTGCAGTATGTTTCTTCTGACAGGCTATTTTAAACTGCATAAATTGGCAATCGTGCAGTCAATGATCCTACTTGCTCTATAACAAGGCTTTACATTGTGCACATGGTGTTTCTAGAGACTAACCTTCAGGAGAAATTAAGTTAGTTAACTAAACAGTTACTGAGATGCTTCTAAAATAATGAAAAATGTTTACCTCTTTGATTGGTCACTCTTGCAACTGGGTTCACTGACCTAGTCCTGTGTTTTTGAATTTGCTGTCTTCTTACGTCTGTACCCAGAAATATCCCTAAACTATTATGGTGAAATTTTTTTAAGTTGGGAGCTAGATTTCAGATGAAAGCTATTCTTTTGCAAACCTACAGCTGTTTGCTTGCAAACTACATTCAGATGATGTGTGTGCCAGCGTGTGATTGATTAAAATTTCATATATGGGTGTAACTTCAGCATGGCATATGTATATTTTTACATGCAGGTATTGTTTCACAATACAAACACGCAGTTTGTATACTTGAGCATTTGTTCTTTTTTAGAAGCATATGTCTAGAGTTCTGTAAAATTCCACTTAAAATTGGAGAACTTCTTTGGGCCTCTATATGTGCAACTGAAAGTAGAAGAGGGATGGTGTGTATGAGAAATGTACCATCAGTCAGTCACTGTAGCTCTGTCTCTCTTGACAGTAGCCAATGTTGGTCGTTAAAAAGCATACAAGCATGTGTAATACTAATACTGACACTGGTTTAAGTGACTCACTGCATCTGTCTGGCATAGACCTGCCAACATTTATCTTCCTGTATAAGAGGTTTCAAATGATAATGAGAAGAGAGTCTGTCTACAGTGGATTATTATGCTTTAAAGAGCAGAGACACCATCATTTCAGGTTTGCCAATTTAACCATGAGTCTGATGTTTTGTCTGAGGAGAGCACTGAGCTGAGACATCAGCAGAAGAGACATGCCTTCCCCAGCTTTAGTTATTATAACAAAGAAGTTGCCACGTAACACTTCCCTTTTAAAAGCTCTGGAAAGAGTTTCGGCATGGCAGGCTGCCCTGCAGGTGTTTGCATGGCAGGCAGATAGAGTCCAAGGGGACATCTCCAAGGCATGAGTCTCCCGTTGGTGCTTGGATTCAGTGAACTTCAGCCAGTGAGAAGAACTGGTGTCCTGGCTGACCCATGATAGCTGTGGGCAGTGGTGAGGAAAATTGTTTTCCTCACTGCACTTTCCCTTTGCAAGTGTGTCCAAAAGCCTCATGAATTTAGTTCCCTGAAATTACACCAAATCTTACTCCAGCCAAATTCCTATTGAAATCAGTGGTGTACTCAGAACTTCATATTTGGGCTCTAATAAGGGATTGCTTTGCACATTGGTGTAACTCTTGTCTGCATAGTCAGAATTATTTTGCAGAGCTTGCACTTCTTTGAGGGCAGATCAATAGTGTAAAGTGTTATTTTCATTCAGGAGACATTCCTTTGTTTTCAGGAAAGGCTGCTTTGACTTACTTTGCCGTAGTACTATTTATTTTTTAATGAAATGAAGCCTTAAAAAATGAAGATTTTTATGGGAGATGAATATGAAGAAGAAAAGATATTTAAACAATGATGAGTAGATGCAGTACTTACTTTTCCATTTTCACTTCCTTGCAGTGTCTGCTTTTTTTTTTTTTTTTTAATAAAAATAACAAAGAAGGCATTGGAGGTGCTTGACCATTGCTATCAGGTTTGTATCTCATCTGCAGGCAAATGAGCTCCATCAGACTAAAATCTGTGTCTCACTAAAGAAGCCATATTTGGGTCTCCAACAGAGCAGTGGGATAATGGTCTTTCCTTGCAGTCTCATGGAACTGGTATTGTTTTATCTGCAGGAGAATTCAGGCTCTTCTGCTTTTACAGAAAATTTTTGGGTGATTCCTACCTTGTATTTGGTAAAAATCCTTTACAGAATCAAGATTTGAAGAATTAATTACTAAAATACTTAACAGTAGATTGAAACTAGTAGATTAAAAAGACCCAGTAGATTGAAACTAGTAGATTAAAAAGACCCAGTAGATTAAAATTTGCAGTGTGGCTAAAAGAACACTAACAAATATTAAGAGCTTGCAGATTGGAAATGGCAAATGCCAATTGGAAATGGCAAGCTTTTAAGTCACTTTTTCCCCCGAATGTTCTTTGCTTTTCTTAATACTAAAAATGTAAGTGATTAAATTTGGCAGATGTTGATTGCTGAGTCTGTGGGCCGTAAATGGTATAGCTCTGCTGAATAGTCCCAAAAAAGTTTCAGGAATGCCATCTCTGTGCAATGTCTGATTCAGTTCTCCAGTTGTTAGTGGAGATAACAGCTGTTAATGTCTGTGATAGAGAATGCTGGTTGGCCATTATACAATAGATATGCCAAGACTTAAGGTAAGTTTTCTAAATTAGCCATTATAAAAAACAGGATAACAGCTAGGGCTAACTTTGTAAAAAGAGAAGAGTGAAAGTAGTAAGAGGAGAGATCAAAATGTTTATTCATATATCTCACATGTTCTTTTATGGAGTCCTTGCTGGCAACCAGTGCAGGGGTTTGGGTGCGGTGGCAAGCCCTGCCTGGTCTTCTCGAGTTCTTCAGAAAGTCTCTGTGTCTGTCTCCCCTGAGGTGTGACTGTCTGTTCACTCACTGCCACCTCTTCAGCTCCATCCTGGCACCGTGCTGCACCCTGCAGTCTCTCCAGCCCTCTCTCCCTCTGCTAGCCCAGCAGCTCCCAAAAGGAGGAAGGGTCTCTTTTCCCCAGGGCTGACCATGGCCCTGCCCCTTGTAACAGCAAGTGCAAGCGACTGAGAGCACGCTGCTCAGGTCAGGCTGCCACAGCTTCATTGCATTTTCAGGAGCTGTGGGATCGAAGACCTACAAACCACTCTAGGAGCTTCAGGGCAGAAGAAATGTTATCATGCCATTTCCAAAACGAGGTTCCATTCAAACAGAGAGTGAATTTTTAGGCTGGATTGTGTTTTATTAGCATTGTAATGTATTCAGGTTTTGTTGGTCATGAACACTAAGAGGGATGGTCTCGTATGAGCAGCCATGAAATTGTACAGGTTCCTCTGTTTAGGTGGTATTCAGTATTGACTGGTCTGAAGATGGAGATACAGTGATAAAGAGGTTCTCTGTCTGCTTTTAGTATCCTCAAATCTTAGGATTTTGATGAAAAATGTTTTTCTTTATTTCACATGAATGGCTCTTTTCTTTATTTCACCTCTTTACTGTTACTTGAGTGAAGAGTCTAAGGCTAAACAGAGTACTTTTAACTAATGTTATATCCTGCCTTTTACACAAAAAATTTAGCTTAACTTTACAGTTCCGGGATACAGTTTTTCTCAGTCTGTCTTTTTCTGAGACTTGAATAAGATTTGGCCACTGGAAAGGTTTTGGGGTTACCAAGAATTTTACCATGAATGGTTTGGGAACATATGCTAAGTGTTTTGAGCACAGAAGTTAAAAAAAAACAAACAAAAAAACCAAAACAAAACCCCCAAAACCCCAAAACTCTATATACAGTTTAATAATTTTTACTTAGAAAAGTAAAAAGGAAATTGATACCCTTACTAAAAAGGCACTTGAGAAAACCCAGAATAAATTTTAATAATTTGCCTGAATTTATAATTCATGCTTTATTCAAATACCAGTATAGTATGACAGGCAGTCATCATCACTGCTGACATTATCAACAGGAAGTTTGCTTTGGCAGCTAAATATAGTTCTTAATTGCATAACATACACTTTAACATCCTTGTTCTGCCCTACTGAGGTGTTCTCAATGGCTTATTTCAGAGGCCACACAAGAGTTCAGCAGTAGCATATTTGATCTAGATTGAATTTATTACATTTATTATATACTACTCTTTGAACATCTGTTAATAAATCTGCAGTTGGCTTTCAAGTTCCAGCTTACCAAACTAAAATTAGTCTGTCAATCAGCATTCCCAAATAAATGTTCTAAAAAACTACTGACCCAGCATTGGTGTCAATTAATTAGTGAAATGTATCTTCTAACACAGTCCACACTGTTTCTTGTGAATGTTCTGATGCTTTTGGCAGTAAGAGATGATTGCTTGGATATGTATTTGCTTAAACATGTAGCTAGAAAATGAATTTGCCTTCAAATAAGAGGAAATGTTTAAAAAATCTGTTGTAAGAAATGCTGTTCATTTTGGGACCTTGAGGCCTGCTGGAAGACCACTTTTGATATCATGTGTGCCCTTCCTGGCCAACAACGGAGAAGCTGGATGGTTAATGCTACTGCCTGGCTCTTCTTTGCCCATAGAAGTGCAAGGCTGATGGTTTTTGCCCACTCACTCTGTACTCAGATTCTTGCTAGCTTTGCTGCACCACCTGAAGGGGCTTTCTATTTTAACTTCTTGCTGTGTCAGCATCTTTCCCATCTTGCATATACTTCCTCAACTGCTTTCTTCATTGGTATGAAATACGGTTACGTGTCTTATTTCCATGTGAAAAGCCATTTATTTTTGAATGGATCATGTGTGTTCCTAAGAGAACAGGGAAATTTCTGTCCTGAGCCATGAGTAATTATCTCTGAAATTACTGGGGTTCACATGGTGGGAATATTGTTTCTGGCATCTTGATTGGTTGCAGTGGAAGTGATTGTTATTTAACCACACTTTTTTTGGTGTGAAGGTGGGAGAAGGAGCACAGAAGTCATAATGAAAGAGTTTTGGATCATTGAATGCATTTTAGAAGTTCATGGAGAGGGAGAAGGAATAAGGAAATTAATTTTACATAGATTGGTATATTCAGAGAATCATAGAATGGTTTGGGTTGGAAGGGACTTTAAAGATCACCTAGTTCCAACCCCCCGGCCATGGGCAGGGACACCTTCCACTAGACCAGGTTGCTCAAAGCCTGATCCAACCTGGCCTTGAACACTTCCAGGGTTGGAGCATCCACAGCTTCTCTGGGCAACCTGTTCTAGTGTTTCACCACCCTCATAGTGAGGAATTTCATCCTTATACGTAATCTAAATCTATCCTCTTTCAGTTTAAAGCCATTACCCCTTGTTCTAGCACTACATGCCCTTGTAAAAAATCCCTTTCCAGTTTTCTTGTAGGCCCCTTTAAGGTACCGGAAGGCTGCTCTTGGGTCTCCCTGGAGCCTTCTCTTCTCCAGGCTGAACAGTCCCAACTCTCTCAGCCTGTCCTCATAGGAGAGGTGCTCCAGCCCTCTGATCATTTTTGTGGCCCTCATCTGAACTCAATCCAATAAGACCACACCCCTGCAGGCATGCACACATCTCTAACTCCTCTTGTTTATTCCCCATTTGCACAGAGGCATGTATGTTGGGCTCTCGATGAAGGTGACTTACTGGCTGGAGTGGCTGGAATTCCTTCATGCTGCTCTTCAGGTGCTCTCCTGCTGACCTGTGATCCCTTTCCAGGCTCTGGGCATCTATTGCTGGCACTGGCATCAAACTGGTAGAAGTGGGATGGATTGATACTCACATCCATTCAATCATTTGTGATCACACAAACTCTGGGCAGTATTCAGAACACAGTGAGACTGTCAATTTTTGGTCAGTCTGTTTATTACTGTTAATTTGGATGCGGATGGGAAGCATTTGTTTCATAAAATGGCTTTGTGTAGTTGATAGTCAAATTGCTAACTTTGCCTAGAAACTTGTATAGGACCAACACCATTAATTTTTTACGTTTTTTCCTACGGCTGTTTTGGATTCCTTTCTCAGAAAAGAAGAATAATTTTCATGCTAAATATGGAAGCTGCTGAAGGCTTTGAAACTTTTATTGGTTTCATGACAAGTCCTGGGCAGAAGTTAAGCAGGATTGATATCTCACTGGGGTGTTTAACTTACTGGGCATTTGAAAGGTGGAACAGCTTTGAGTCTGCCCTGGGAAATACTTGAAAAAGAAATGAGACAGACCGTGTTCCCCATAGTCCCCTGACAGGTGGTTACCAAAGGCCACTGGTCTCCACCAGTCGGGATGATGGATAAGTCCTGGTGTCCTCAGCATCACAATTTTGTCTCTTTTCCCTCTACATCTACTCTGTCAGCAAGCCTTTCTAGAAACCAGCATGCTTGTGCAGGGTGTGCCTTGGAGCATCATTGTGTACCTAAGATAATCCTGTCTTCTCCTTCTTTTTTGTATCTCCTTGGCAGTCCTCTTACCTTCCTGCAGCTCAGCCCTTACCAGTTATGTCGAGCAGCACTGATGGAAAAGGAGAATTTGCTCATGTAAAGAGCAAGTACAGTAAGGCGTATTTTTGTGAGGTGAAGAAACTGAAACTTGGGGCTTGCAAGAATTCTGTCTCTTTCACACATGAGGAAAAAGAACAAATCCCCAACTCCAGTGATAAGTCTAATATGAAAAATAATTCTAAATAGATCTTGATTTTAAATTTTGCCTTTGAGAAATGTAATTATCTGATATGGAAAACATTGTAGTGACAGAGCCTGAACCCCTTTTGTCTACTAAATACTACAATGTGCAAAGTCAGGGGCTAATGAGAGTAAAGGATCATAGTCTGGACCACAGAAGATGAAAATGTCAGTATATATAGGGCAACTAGGATTGAAATTTGAAAGTGTAATTCAAATATGGGTATAATTCTGTTATGAACACCACTCTTGATTCGTTTAGCAAGTGTTTGTGCAGTTGTCTTGATTATAACTAAAACATTCAGATTGGCTTCAGTACTTGTGTGGGTTTTTAAATATATTTTCCTAGATTTAGGTCTTAATATTCTGTAGATTGAAGGACCTGTTTACACTTGTGGATTTTCTTACTGATATGCACTGACATTTGTAAGGGGAAAAGTTAAGAATTTTTTTTTTTTTTGGAAGGCAAATGGCTGAAGTATTTTCAGCCTTCAAACCTAAACCACAATGCACAAGTCTCCCTCCCAGAAGAAGGAAAAGGACATTCCTTTATGTGTATTCTGTAGAAGACAGTCACAATCACTGATAAGTATGGTACTAGGAAAGTGGACTGAGGAGAAAACATGGACCTTCGTGGGCTGGTGGCTGCGTAAAGCCTTGTGACTGGGAAGATCAGCCCCAGTGCTGTCTAAGGGACTTCTGAAAATATGAGCTGGGAAGCTCTTTCTACATGTCTCTGTCCCCTGTTGGTCATGGAAGCAGGAGTTTGTACATTCTTACTAACAGAAAATATTGCATGAATGTTGCCTGACTGCAACATGAGTTTCTTCTTTAATCTGGAGATTTTTTAAATTAACTGCTTCTATTGAGAGAGGTGGTATGGTCTGTGCAGCTGGAAAGACATTTCTTTTAGATGGTGTCGTGGTTTCAGGTCAGCTCAGTCGGTAACAAAGCACCACGAAGCCGCTCGCTCACCCCCCACCCCCTTGCCTGGCCACGTTGGGATGAGGAGAAAATACAAAGGCAGGCTCGCGGGTCGAGACGAGGACTGGGAGGGATCACTCCCCACTTATGGTCACGGGCAAAAGACAGGCTCAACTTGGGGAAGAAACAAAATCAATTTAATTTACTACAAATCAAAACAAAAACAAAACACAAGGGTATTAGGAAGGGAAACCAAACATCAGAACAACCTCCCCCCACCCCTCCCGCCTTCCCGGCTCAGCTCCATTCCCGGTTCTCTCTCCCTCCTCCCCCCGGCGGCGCAGGGGAACAGGGGATGGGGGTTGAGTCAGCTCGCCACACATTGTCTCTGCCGCTCCTTTCCTCAGGGGGAAGATTCCTCACTCGTCCTCTGCTACACCGTGGGGTCCCTCCCACGGGAGACAGTCCTTCACCAACTTCTCCAACGTGGTTCCTTTCCGCGGGCTGCAGTTC
>VYZV01017693.1:101033-130007 GCA_013401275.1 Pandion haliaetus
CCTAGAGGCGGGTCCGACATTTTTGGCGTGTCCATTTTGGGGCGGCGAATTTCCAGCAGCTTCTTAAAGGGGCCGCCTCTGCAGCCCCCCTCCCCTGCCACCAAGGAAAACCGCGCCACACAAGCCCATAACAGATGGTAACAACTTCTCCCTGTCGAAAGCTGAAGTTGAAACTCAGAATGAAAGGTTGCTGGAGCAGTTTATTTTTTAGCCATAGAAGTTTTATTAGAAAATGCTAGAATTTTATAGAATCTAATGGAAAACTGTCTGTACTGGATATTTCTGCATAATTGTTGAAAGTGGGGAAAAAAATTTAGATTCTAGAGGTTTAGGCTAATTTATTTATTTCATTCCAATTAAATTCCATAATATGGTATTCTTCACAGGAGGGATTTTGTTAAAATTAATATGGTAAAAATAGCATTGAAAGAAAGTTAATTGACTTTGGATTACAAACAGCCAAAGATAGGTCACTTACTAAGGCATAATAGTAGCTTTGAAAGATAAGAGAAAAAGAGTATATAGGATTTTTTTTTGTCTAAATGTCTTCTCTTGAAACTTTTTGAAAGCTCTGGATTATTTTAGAACAGGAAAACCAAACTGCTAAATAATAAGGTGTAGAAGACTGGCAAAGCATCTGATTTTCCAACTGCAAACATTTTTTAAATACTGTTTTGAATTATTAAAAGAAAAAACTGAGCATCAATATTTTCAGTTGATCATACCTAATACTTGGTTGCAAAGGATGCAATCTGAAGTTCAGATTACTTCATTAAAATAAGTGAATTGCTGCTCCTAATGCAGTATGAAAAGATTTAGGGTTTGATTCCCAGCATCTATTTTCATCCATTTTTCTGGTGAATATTCTGATTGCTTACAGTATTTCTGCTTATTAACTATTTACATAGTAATATATGCACACATCCTAAATTTATACGCTCATGATTAATGCAAGACAAATTCAAAATACAAGATGCAAACCTACTTTATTCCTATGTACAAGTGAATCAAGTAGTGTAGCTGACTAACTTGTGATGAGAAAAGTAGCAGCCACTGATTACTGCTGTGTGTTTGTGATAATAGTCTCCCCACCAAAGTAAGAAAATGCATCAGCTGCTTTTTTGTATTGCAGTAGGACATTATGCCAGATTTTCCCCCTTATATTGAAAAAAAAAAAAAAAAAAAAAAACCCCCCAAGCATGAAATGACATACCTGTAGTGTATTCATGTCTGTTAGCTTTTGTGGAAAACTACCGTTTCTTTCCCTGATCTCCAGTTTTGCTGCTTTCTCACTAGCAATTCCTCTTCTAGGTACTCTGAGTCATTGCTAATACTGTATCTGCCAAAACTGGCTGCTGTTACTGTACAAAAAATGTACAACTGCAAATTACAGAAGTGTCTTAATGTCTGCATAGTGCCTGTGACCGTACCTCTTGATTACCTGTCATATGCCTTCAGTATGTCTCTTTTTGTCTGAAGTGTGTCTGGTCTATGAATATTAATAAACATTTTCCAGATGCTGCTGAGTCCTATTCAAAATTTTACAACATGATTCTTTGCATTAGGCCTGTAGCTATGTGGAGGGTGAATTCCTAGCAAGGATGAGTAGCAGCACCTCTAAATTAGTGCCTGTGGCAGGCGTGGTAACTCAGTAAAGACACAGGTTAGTCCTTGTCGTTTCCCCAAACGGGTAGTACATGTCAAACTCCTTTGGGGAAGTGGTCCTTTAACAGATGCAATGAAATCAAATGAGGTGGAGGGCAGTCATAAGTGTAACTCTTGCTTTCCATCTCTCAGTGATTGTGTTCTTGCTTCCAGTCTATCTTCTCCCATCCTCATTGTGCTCTGGTTATTTCCCCATCACTGCTACCTTTTATTTTTAGAGTTTTCAAAGCACTGTTCAAATTCTGTCTCAGTCTCCTGTTTCTTTATAGAATGATGAAGAGCTACTGTGACAGCGCTCACGGTAAGCAACAATGTTCTAGTGTTAAAAATACATACTTGATGTGCTGCTAAAGAAAGACATAGATACAGAGCAGGTATAGCTACAGCATGAAACATCTGCTGTGTGAATAATTGAAGTCGTCTTCTTGCACAAGGAGGTAAAGTTGGAGTTCGGGTTTATGGTGGTTTTTTTTTTTTTTTCCATGAAGATTTCTTTTATTACTTTGCCTTTTACTTCTGGTAAAACTGATACTGACTGAAATTCATTTGGCTGTCGGAGATGAAAGTGTGTGAAGAGATACCTGTGGGAGGAAGAGAGAGAACAAAGTGTATGTGCCCCTTGTTTACTTAATCACAATAGAATTCTGCCAGCTGGACAAAGGGAGTATGCTGCTAATTGCCCTGCTACAAGCCAAGGGGAACACCAAGGACCAAATCTGTGTAAATGACATTCAGGTTACTTGAGAAGTTTTGCAAAGCTGTACTTCCTGAGGGAGAGACCTGGGAAGCATTGTGTCTCAAAGTTCACAGGCTTCACCAGGAAGATGCAGTTTTGCTTTACTTTCTTTTCTATACTTTATTTTCTTTACTTTTACTTAACTATTTTCTGCCTTTGTCTAGACCAAAGACAGTAGGGTCAGTCTTTTTGGACTGTTTGTTGTCCTGTTGTTGGACATGGAGAAGAGTATAGCTGTGTTAGTCTGGTACTGCTTGTTGCACCTTGTCTTTGCTCCTCTGAAATACAAATCGTGATTGTCTTATGGCCTCATACATGAAAGGGGAAGGCAGACCACTGAAAACAAAATCTCAAGACCCCGCTTACCTCTGTAGCCTTCAGAAAAAAACCAATGACAGTTTCTCTATGGAAACCAAGAGTAAAGGAAAGACAATGAAATGGGTTAGAGTCTCTGCATTACAAGAAAACAAAACAAAACAAACCTGCACTTGGTTTATTCCTTTTCATAAAGCAGCATAAAACAGCATAAAGCACAACATATCCTGCAGAAAAAAATCAGAGTGTTACCAGACATTGTACAACTCTTAATCTTAGAGTGTGTGGGGTGTGAATGCATCCAGAAAGTATTTGAAGTTTTCTTGTTTCTTGTGTTTTCACAAAAGCCTGTCAGGAAAATCAAGTCTCAAAACACTGACTACATGATGATGAGCTTGAATTTGCTATAGCTGCTTGCACATTTCATTGATGGGCTTTTTTAAGAACTTCAGCGATAGTCTCACTGTGACTGATCCTAAGGTCTGACTGTAGTTGAAATGAATAAAAAAATTATTGGAACTTTAAAAAAATATTTTACATTTACAGAAGTAAAGGTGCGGACTGGATGCAGTGCCGGTGTGAGACAAGCTCATACTTAGGTGCTGCTGAGAGTGGCTGTAGGTAGGGAGCTGGACTCAGCAAGTTCCCTGATGTTATAGACAACACGTGTCTCCAGTGGTCACATTTAGTTGTGTTCTTGCACTATAGAGTGCAGCAGACACAGCCTGATCTTGGTTTTCTTACATTGCCAGCTGATAAACATAAGCAATTCTTGAAAAAAAAAAAAAAAGAATACGTTAAAGTACTGTGCGAATATTATCTAATTATATAATTGGTTTCTATAGTTGTATATACAAAAAAAATGGTGTTTTTTGCTATTGTTGGCACCATGCAAAAGTTTGTACAGGTACTGCACAGCCTTTTCAGTTTTTAAATACGTAATGATAAGTTGATTATGAGCTACCATAGAAAGAAGGTTTTGTGAATACCAGCTTTTGAGGTTTTAGGTAAAGAAATAAGGAGTAAACTCATCATAACAAGGTTTGCAGCTGGAGTAGTTTTTTAGCAGATTTCAGATTTTTTCAGTGTCTGCAGGTGGTTTGACATACATGCTTTCTCAGTCCAGACAATATTCTGAAGAACCAAGGAAAAAGTTCTTTTTCATTTAACCTGAGTTAAAGAGCTTATTTTGTCTGTCAGTGGTTTGTCCACAGTGGGCATCTGCAAATGTGCAGGGTGCTGCAGGGCTCTGTGTCCCTGGTGAGTCTAGACCCCTTCTGTTCACATGAGTGACTCACTATGCCAAGACCCCTCTCAGGTTCCCCTTATGTTTTGCCTCCTGATGGCAGGTGGGGGAAGAGCACGAGTAAGCTGGCAAATACCAAGTGGCATTCGAAATGTATGGGACAGCATGCCTGCTGTTGAGGGCGGAGGGCAAGCAGGGTCTTCTCAGTACCCT
This sequence comes from Pandion haliaetus, assembly GCA_013401275.1. Lineage (NCBI taxonomy): Eukaryota > Metazoa > Chordata > Aves > Accipitriformes > Pandionidae > Pandion > Pandion haliaetus. Next base: position 105,209 of record VYZV01017693.1, read on the forward strand.
CGCCAGTCCTTCTTAGCCTGACTGTGAAAAGAAAATGTACATGAGTACCTTTACAGACAACTCTGTGGTTGAAAAATGTTGGTTAATGTCAAGTCATTAATACAATTTGAGGCATGCAATGCCTTCTATCACTTCTTCTATGTGTAATGAGTAACTCAGCAGAATCATCAAGAAAAAGATGTGTGTGAAACTGTGTATGTATTTTTAGGGAAAAGATACATTTCTGACCTAATGTTTTATTGCAGTGAACAGTATATTAAGTGTGATCTTTAGCTTTTTTTCCTCCCAGTTCATGTTTATTAAAAATGGCTTTTATTGAGAGGTGTTGATTTATAAATAGAATTGGGGGGGGTTGAGGATACAAGAAACATATATTCCCATTCTTGACTAATAAAAATGCTCTCAAGTGCTACAGCAATGGGCCTAATTTTATACAGTCATACGTCAAACATTAGGACATGGATTCCCTGCAAACAAAAACAAATCACTGTTAATCTTTCATTCTGCATTTCTTCTTATATTCAGTTTTTGGGTTTCTGGTTCAAGAAAGATTCTGAATTCTTCAGTCTCTGGGGAGACTTTAGAAACTTTGTAGGAAGTTAAATGAGAACCAATCCACATTGATTGGATTAAAAAAAAAAGTTCTGTAAAACAGGAGCAAATAGTCATGAGCAGATTCTTTCCACATGATTGCTCTTGTCATGAATTCCTTCACTGTATACTAACCTATAAGTTCATTAATGGTCAAACTGAATTATTTGAATAGTTCTTTACCCACAGATCACTAAAATGAGTCTTTTAAATGAGATGCTGGAATCTTTTGCAAGGGGTTTGTAAAAACCAGACTTGAACATAACGATAATAATCTCCTTTTTTCCTTTGTGACTACCTAGCATGTTATATCTAGACTAAGATTTCTTTCTTTTAAAAAATTCATGGAGAAAGAAATAATTTTGTAAGAGTTGCAACAAGAAACCAGAGGCTAAGTTACAATCCTAACAAACATGCTCTCGTTAAAGTGTCTTTCATTGTTTCTTTAAAATAGAAAATTTCGGTGTGGCTATTGAGATTTATATGATTTGGTTGTTTAGATTAATAAAATACATAGGTTTAGTCTGATCACAACTAAGATCCTGTCCCATAAATACTTAAGAATATACACACCTTTACTGGTGTGAGATACCCTGTTCCAGAGGATTTACTTCACTGTGTGTGGTCAAGCTGTTGGGATGTTCATCCATTTGGCCAATCACATTGTACCTTTTCGAATGAATACCACAAAGATTACATAGTGGGTTTAATGAAGCATCCTACTTTAGCCCATTGATAACCTTAGAAATATTCATATTTTTTTCCTGCCCCTCAGCTGCAGCCTTTTGAAAAACATGGTGGCAATATACTTAAAAATTTTGTGATGACTGTAACAGGATTAGAATAGTCGAAAACATGGAGAAGATCAAAATGTAGTCATAAAGACTTCAGACTTCATAGGTGCCTGTTTGTGAATTGTTAATTTAAGAACTGACGAAGCTAAAAACATGGGTAGCTGTACTTTTGCCCCTCTGTATGTGTACATTAGGTGGTGAAACATGCTTATCTGCGATAAAATACAATATGGTTTAGTTTCACATGCATTCTTAGTAGTACCCAGGTACAATACCTAAAGAGAAACAAAGACATCATTAGTATAGCAGAAGTTTGTTATGGGAGGCTATGACTGTGTTTCACTCCTTCTTGTGGAATGAGATTAAAACAATGACCCAAAAACTTGTTTTCTAAGATATTTGATGAAAATTTTACTCTCATTAACATAAGGCAAAAATTAGAGATGAAACTGCCTGGTACCTATTTTGGACCAGAAATCAAAGGGACCATTGAGTAGGTAACTGATTAGGCTTAGGAGCAAAAATTCACAGTCTAATCCATATGTTTAGGGTTTAAGATATATTTATTTGGCATTGTAGAAAATACTGCTGATTTCCAGATTTCAGCACCTGACTTTTAGCAAGAAGAATTGTAAAAGGGCTTATAACCTTGTCTTAGCTGACAAATTTAGTGTCTCCAACAGTTGTTAGGCCCGTTGAAACCTTTTCACCTAGAAAACTAAGTAGGAGTTTTGCATGTTAGGCAGAAGGAACAGGGCAGTCTCAGTTGTTAAGTTTCTTTTCTTTTCTGATCCTGAGGACAGTCAGGAAGAGCTGCCAAAAGGAAGGATACCTAGTTGGTGTATGCACCTAGGGCTTTCATGCACCTGCTTGGAAGTAAAGCCAGACCTAAAGAGAGGCCTTTGAGCAATTGTTGGAAGTTTTATGTGAAATTCACTTGCTGGCTTACATTTCCCTGTGAACATCCATATTCCTATGAGATAGTTATTATTCTGGGCTGCTCACCTCACATCCTAGTTTTTACGCCTCTCTGTAAATTGTATGATAGGCTGTCACCTTACAGTCTGTGCCTGTATCTGTGGTGCAGAGCTAAAGTCCGCCTGGAGCAACCAAGAGGACAGGCTGTGGTTTGTGTCTTCGTCTTAGTCCTGGGGGAGGAGCAATTTATGTCACAGCTTTTCATCCCACCACTGCATTTGGCCCACTGCCCCAATTCTGCAGAGAGGAGCTACTGTCCCTCTGCCTGTCTGTTTCACGGCATCTTGGCTAAGTACCTCCTCCTGTAAATCCAAGTCATATCTGCCTAGGAAGAGCAGGGGAAGGAATTGTGGTGCTTTAGTCAATATAATTTTTGGAAAGGGTGTGCATGACAACACAGGATCACCTCAGTGATGCCTGCAACACTTAGCTCAGTTTGCAATTTTGGCTGAGCCTTCAGGATTCCTCTTTGCTTGGGTTTCTCAAGCAGAAACATAATTTTGAAAAAATGCCTGCTGATTAAAAAAGCAACAACCTTTCTGTAATGGTGATTTAAAAGCAGAAATTGGCTCTCAGAGAATTATTCAGAGTGAATAGAGTGAAAATATTCAAAGTTCTCACTGTTGTCTGAAACCAGTAAGACATCCCTTGTTATGAAACTAGTGACTTTCCTGAAAATGCAAGCCTTGCGAAATCCTACAACTACATTATTTGAAGAGAAAACTGAATGTTTAATACCTATCCAATGGTTAATTTTCCTTTTTCTCACATATTTTAAAATAAAATCACAATGGGAAAGCAGTCCTCTTTTCAAAATTAACTCTGATAATGATTTTAGAAGTAAATTTGAAGTCTGGAATGAAGCCTGAAGTCCAAACATTCTCTCCAGAGCTGCTTCCCCTCCCTACCCTGCTGAGCTGGTTCCCTGTGCATTTGCCTCTCCCAGAGCAGTCTCCTGACATTTCTTTGGTTTTCTTCCATATCTAGCATACTGGGTCTGGCTGGATGGAGTTAACTTTCTTCATAGCAACCCATGTGGTGTTGTGCTTTGCATTTGTGACTAGGCAGTTTTGATAACACATAATGAGAACACAGCAGTGATAACACTCCAGTGTTTTGGCTTTTGGTGAGCAGTGCTTGCACAGTGTCAAGGCTTGCTTTCCAGCAGCTTACCACCCCAAAAACGCAGGCCAGTAGGTTGGGGGTGAGCAAGAGGTTGGGTGGAGACACAGCCCGGACAGCTAACCCAAACTGACCAAAGGGATCCATATTGAATAATGTTGTGCTTAGCAATAAAAGCTGAGGGAAAAGAGAAGGATGCAGGGACATTTGTGGTGTTGGCATTTGTCTTTCTGAGCAATTGCTACATGTACTGAGGCCTTGCTGCCCAGGAAAGTGGCTGGACACCTGCCCGCTGATGGGAGGTAGTGAATACATTCCTTATTTTGCTTTGCCTCTACACACAGCTTTTGCTTTTCTTATGCTCCATGGCCCAGGAGCTTTTCCATCTTATTTTCTTCTGTATGCTACTGAAATCGGGGGAGTGAGAAACTAGCTGCATGGGCATCTGCCAGCCAGCCAAGGTCAACCTACAACATTTAGGCATTGAAAACTTTCCCAAATCCTGACTGCAAATCCACACTCTTTTTTCATTCAGCCTGCCTCTGCAGAGTTGATTCTTCAATGTTGCATGAAGAAGAGGAGCTAGTCTTATAAAAGGAGAAATACTATAACCATTATTCTGTTTATTGTTTTTTCCTCAATTATAAGCACTTTAACACTTCTCTGTTGTTAGTCTTCTGGAGTCTTTTGAAAGTGGAATGGGCTTTGTTTTGCATCTTTAGCATGCAGTGCACACCAGAATCAAAAGCAAACATGTTTTCTAACGTAAGGTTTTACAAACTATAGAATAGGGTGTGGATTTTAGTAATAGTGAAATACAACCACGGCTGACTCTAAGAAGTGCTAATTTATATCATATTCACATTAACTTCAGGGAATTGCAATCCCTGAATTGCAGGGAATCAAATCCCTGCAATTTAATTAAAATCACACCAGAATACTAAAGAAACACGCAACAAATTGTATGAAGAAGAGTACATGAGCACCTGCATATGACAAAAGTTTGAAAAATTACCTAAACAGCTCATAAGACCAGGTTCTGTTTGTAAAAATTATTTATTTATATTTGGGAGTTTAACCTCAGTGACAGACAATAGGATGAAGTCCTCAAAAATTACATAATCAGTTTTGAACATTTTACTCTGTGTATCACTTGATTTTTTTAGAGGTATGGAGGAGAGATACACAGTTGGGATGACCAGCTGCTTAGGAAGATTTGTCTCCATCAGGACATTTGTGTGGGTTTCCACCCTTTAACAAAGGTGCTTCAGCTCAGCAGAACACGCATACGTTTACCTTTTTTATGCCTTTGTCCATGAACACTTCTTTCCGCCCTTTAGACAGCCCTTGCAGACACGCACACACACCATTGCGTTGGTATGCCAGTGTGGTTTCCTGTGTCTTCACATCAGACCTTACTCAGTAGCCAACTTTGGATGCCAAACCCTGCCAACACAACAGCCTCCTCTTCACAAAGTAATAGCTGTGGTTAAGATGTCATTGTCTGTAAATCAATTTTGGCAAGGATGACGGCTAAGGGCAGGAGATGGAGTTGTCTTTACGGGGCCTAAGCCATTCAAGTGGCCTTAATCCTCCCTCTTATTACTCTGGCTTTGTGGAAGGTAGATGGACTCACTTTAACAAGATGGAATGAGCTTTTTTTTGGTCTTTCCTTTTTGGTCACAACTACAAAAGACCTGGGAAATTCCGATTAATTAGCATGCCTTGGGCTAATGAAAGAATAAAATTGAAAGAAAAATGTCTAAAGCTTTGAGAGGAGTGGAAGCATGTAGTGACAATACAGATTTTAAATACTTGTGGCTGTTTGTATAATTTTCCCAGGGTTTGCCTCTCATTGACTTGAAGAGATAAGAGTGGAAAGACAAGTGGAAGGTTTTGTTTGGACCATAATGTAATAACATTTCAGCTTTTAAGGAATCTAAATAGGCTATAACATGAAGGATGCTGATCGTGGCCTCCTGTAAAAGTCAGTTTAAATAATAAGTACCGCTGTCATTGTATTATTGCAATGCACCTTACTGACCATGTATTTCATAGAACAAGATTGCATGTGAAGGTAGTAGTAGAAATTTCCAGAGAAGTTGCGGTAATCATGCAGGTGGACTTTTAAGGAGTAATTTCTCAGTCTGGAAAACATTCTTCTAAACTGCTCTGGGGTAATCTTTTATACTGAATTGAGAAAATGCATACTCTGCATAAGTAAAGTAAACCTTTATAGCAGAAAAAATGTTCTCTTAACCACAGGAGTTTCTTTTTATGAGTTGCACTTGGCTTTTGGCCTCTGTATCTTTGCAACTATTAGTTTCATTGATCTTTATGCTTCCTTAAGGACATGACTTTCTGACTTTCTGAACTTAAGGACTTTTGACAAAACAGTCATAACTACTGAATCCAAGGAATGTTTGAGCTGTGAAGGTGTAACAACCAGAGATCAGTGCAGGAACTTTTTTAATTATGAAAATAACGTGTCAAAATAATTTTCTTTTTCTTGATGAAGTACTTTTGTTTCAGGCAAAAAAAATCTTTCCATTGTGTGTGGAATAAGATTTGCATAATGCTTTGAGATACTGCTACTGTAGCAATTCAGACTTTGATAGTGTCTGATAGACATGCTTGAAATGTATATATCAGTTAACAAGATTATCACTTGAAAAAAGAATTGTATTTTTACTGAAAAGTTTTTTGAGGTGATAAAATATATTGATATTTAATGAAGCATGAAACTTTTAAATGAACCATGAAAGCAGTAGTTAAACTAATTAACTGAGTATAAAGCCTCTTAGAATACATACGTTATGTGGGCTGTGTGCTTGTTATTTCTGTCTGGTTAAACTGACAACTAGGATAACGTTCTCATATTAACTTTTAGGAGAAACAACATTAAACAGTATCTTGTTTTTAATGCAAGGAAGAAGAGAAAATTGTTTGTTTATACTGCTCAGAAACTCAGGGACAATGCAGTTTTAAAAATTACCCTTTAGTCCATGTTAACATTTACCACCTGTTCTCAATTAGTATCACTGTTCAACAGGTTGATGTTTATTCTTCTTTTCTCCTGCTTCCACATTTCAGTCTCTTGAAAGAGGAGGGATGCTTTTCTGAGAAGCAGTGGTTAAATACCTTGGGTTATCTGTAAAGATTTAGAAAGAGAGCCTCACATGGGATTACAGTTTAACATTGAACAAAGCCTTTATTGCATGATTTTTTGCTGAACAGATGTCTCCTGCTGGATCATGACATGCAATGCAGGCTGGCACTGATGTGTTACAGTGCAAAGACTGAGACCTGGCCCATGCTGGAGGTAGAAAGCAGCCTCCTTGTTCTTCTGTCCTCTGCTCAGGACTCCTGCACAGCTGTTTGCAGGCTTTACTAGGGGGAAGTTGTCATAGATCATTGGAGTTAAGGCAGCATAAACCTGTTGAGAATCTGTCCCCTTCCCCTTGGTGCTCTGCTGGAAGGAGGTAGCATCCCTGTGTCTTAAGCGGGTAAAGGAGACAAAAGATCTTCCCTTTGCCTGGGGCCTGGAGGAAGGAAGGGGACCGCTTCTTTCTTCCCAACGTTACTCACTGCCCATGCAACTAGGCTGACAGGAGAAGTGAGTATAAGGTGTGCACAAGGAAGTACTGCCTCCGTGTTAGATAGTAGTCCAATGAACACAGCAAGAAATCAGAAATTACCACGTGAACAGGGAGTGGTACATTGCTATGCTGCTTTGCTTCCGTATATGGAACGAAAAAATCTTTTCAGTAATGGATCTGCATGTGCCTGTGGTTCCAGATAGCAAAGCTCCTACTTTAGAAAGCTCCTACTTTATAAAAGGTATTTTCTAAACCACTAAGGCTATCAAGACAACAGAATTTACCTGCTCTGAGCATCTTTCAATTAAAATTGAAGAAAAAACCTTAAGGAATTACTGGAAAAAACACTAAGTATATATTTCTAACATGAAGAAAAGCACAAATGTGCAGTGAAGGTTGAACAGTGCTAGATGTTGTTGTGGGAGATGAAGTGTTACAGAGCCCAGAGAGTTATTTTTCTAAAATGTTTTCTTATTGCCCCTCCATAGATGGCTGTTCTGCATTGCAGTCGGGTGGTATCAGCAAATAAGTATTCCAACAACACTGCCAGAATCAGTTCACTTATTTTGCAGCTGAGTGCAGCACTGTTTGATGGACAAAGTGTTTCCCTATGGATTTCATTTGTGCTCTAACATTCATAATGGATGATGAAGTTTTAACAATATTATTTTTTGGTTTGCCCCTCAAGTAATGCCACTTGCAAATCAGTTGAAATAACAGTTCATGCTCTCACACATACACAGGTGTATGCTCTGTGTTCATTTAGGTCAGATTCAAACAGTAATTTCCCAATGGCACTGGAACTTGAAGGTATTATCTCTAATTCCAATACAGTTCTCTTTTGTTCTTTCAGATATTTGTATATTTCTATTTTGATTATAATGCTTTTCTCTCTGTCTGTATTGTAATGGTATTTTAAGGAGCTGGCCAATACTGAAATTTAAAATATGAAACTTGTCCTTTTTTCACCTGGTATTATTCACCATTAGATTAATATACCAGTAGAGTAATATATTACACGATTAGTGGAGTTTCTCTTGATTCATATCAGTTATTTGAGAAAAATATGAGGCTTGCACAATGTATTAAATTTTCAGAAATACAAACTAAATGGTCACGCTCTAGGTAGAAACTTAACAGAAGCTGATATGAGTAACTAATACTATGGAGAAGTGGTAGCATAAACTAAAGATGGAAAGCTGTATGTTTCCTGCAATAGAAGAGTGCATACTGTATATTGTCCTAACAAGGACAAAAGCAGAAGTCATCTAATGTCACTGATAACAAATAAAGAGTTACCCGTGGCAGCTAAAACATTTATATTTTAGTTCAGTTAAACATTTACTGGTTTGTGCAGTAGTTAACTGATAACTTCTTACTTTTTATGCGAAATAGAATACAAAGTAGCTTTCAAAATAGCTTTTTAATAATTGGGAGGCCTTCCTGATGTAAATAATACATTCAAAATTAATATGAGATATTATAAATATCTGCAAATCTAACTGAAAATCTTTGTTTTACAGTGTGAGTTTTCTCCTGGAAGTTTCCTGAGCCAGACCGTTTCATAATATATTCTTAGTTTAGTCATTACAAGACTACTGTTTTCATTTGTTTAAATTTAGTGGTTAAAGTGTTCCATAGACGTAGGTGATCTCATTGCTGTCTGCTTTAAACCAGCTAAGTTAATCACCTGTGAGGTATTGTTTTCACCAGTCAGTTCTGGATAATTTTTTACCTCGGTTCCACTTGAAGAGAGGCATTGTTTTTCATTGTGCTTTGTCAGTCTCTCTTGTCTCACAGTGGAGTTGCTGAAAGTACATGCTTGATTACTTTGTACAATGAATGGCAAATAGCACTGGAAATTAGTGCAAGCTAATTTACCAAGTGCACTCTGATGGTGAAGAAACTGCCTTTCCGAGATTCAAAGGAGATTTCCTCCAGATTATTTTTCTTGATTATAAAGATTAAGTCTCTGCAAACAGTTAAGAACATGGGAATTGCCAATACTAGTCAGATTAATGGTCTGTCTAACTTGCTGTTCAGAGTGGACACTGCCAGAGGCTTTGGAGGAAATTTCTTACTAACAAGGCGTTGCTAATTGTAAGTGTTAAGAAAATCATGAGCTATGATCATACCCATGAGATTAAACCAGGGAGGTTTTAGGATCTCAATTTCAGAATTTTCTTTCTAACTACAAAACCTTGATTTTTAAAAAAAATATTTTTTAAGAAAATAAAGGCCAAGAATCACTGTTTCATTTATATGTAGCATCTGTGTGGTGTAGTGTAGTTGAGAAACTACTATATTTCATAGGACTTGCAATAAGAATAATAATTTAGTTAGTTTAGTAATTTACTTTTACCCTGAAAAATTCCAGATTGCAAGCCATACAAAAATTGCTCACACCAAATGTAATTTTGACTGAATTTTTTTGTGGTTCACCTACAAGTCTTAGGTGTCCCAAAAAAGTCTTGGGCTCAGAGGACGATACCAGTGTGAAGAAGTCCAGATTCCCAAACAGACAAAGATATGGGCTGATACTATGCTAATGGAGGCAAGTGGCAATCTCCGCCCTGTTCTGTCTTTTTTTTTTCCCTTTGAAGTTCCTGTTTAATACACTTAAAGAGGGTTTCAAGGAGCCTGACCTACAGCTGGTGTCTTTGTCTACACGGCTGGTGTGCAATAGTGCCTCTTAGCTGGCTGTAGAAACAATAGAAAAGTGACCGTCGTGTTTAAGGACAAAGAGGCAAGTGCTAGCTCTCTAATAGTCATTAATAAGTCATCGTATGATTGGTGGAGGGGAAGCCTGAAAGGTTTGGCAGCCCCAGGGAGAGAGGGATTGGGATATTTCCCATCTGGAAACAAGTCTCCCCAGCAAACCTTTTGAGCTTGTTCAGTCAGCAGCTGCTGTGAAGCCCCTCCAGCTAGGGTGCCAACAGCCCCACAGATACAGTGACACACAGCAAAGATGTACGTGGTAGCTGGGACTGCAACATCCAGCAGATTCACCATGGAAAAAGACCAAATTTGGTTTGAAAAGGCGTTGGTCACTTAATGTCTAATCTACGTGAAGAATACATTGATGCAGTCTTAATTATTGCTCTGGTCTCTGTCCTCTTTAGTATTTATTGCCTTAAAATATGCTGGTTTGGGTGTGCCCTTTTCTCCTCATTTTGGTGAATACAGAATCCACACAAACAAGACTGGTAGCCAATTACAAGGGAAACATTAAAACCAACCATTTCCAAAGCTCTTAATTATGGTACATCAACAGACAGAAAATCCCTTAGGGAAATTACCTTTTGCTCCTTTGTCGCAATTCTTTTATTTCTAGCTGTTATTCTAACAGTAACAACAGGACAGATTTTCAGATAAGTGTAATAGTTTTCTTTCATACTGATTAATTCAGATATTGCAGAATTTATTGATCTAAGAGACAATAGAATTTGATCTAGTATTATGTATTTGGTATGTTGTGCATTTCAGAACACCAAACAATCAAAACTGGTTTTGCTGCTACATGTTTTTGTTGTATTATCATTTATACATGGGAAGAGTAGTTTACAATTTCAGAGGTTTGGTGAAGTAGTTCCATTTTATAACCTGAGTTAGTTGGCAGAATTAACAAGTTACTACTCTTGACTTGGAGAAGTAGACAAAGACATTGGTTGTTTTTCAATTGATAACTGATATAAGAAAATGTGTTTAAATGGAAATAATTTCATATTGGACTCTGCCTCCAAGAGAATCTCATCTGAAATTTGGTGTGCCTAAATTCAAGTAGTTGTATTTTTCTGTATTCTTTGAATGTTCTTCAGAAGATTGCAGTAAAATATTTTTGCATGTCAAGGATGAGTGAAGCTTAGCTATTAACCAACTATAGAGAATAAACAGGTAAAATACGCAAGCTAATGAATGAGGAAGTGAATGGATTAAAATATTTCCATAAAATATTTTTACTGTTTATACTTGTTAACTATTACTCTTAGCTATTGATAAGGAGCAGTTTTGATTTATGGGTAATATGTTTATTTGGAATAAATGACATGCTAATCAACCATAGCTTTTCCTGTGAGCCAGCTCAGGAGTGATTCCACCTCCTCTACTATTGTTGCCTTTATTGGAATATCTCCTGATTTATATCTTAGTGTATAAGAAAAGAAATTGCTTCTCTTGCTCATTTAAAATATTAGGTCCATGTATTTTTCTTAGACTCTACAGCCTCACTCAAAACCTAATGATGTCCTCCAAAGAGGTTCCCATTTATCTCAGCTTATGTGGATTCAAGACATTAAGAGATTCCTGGTTGTCCTTTCACTGTCTGAAATTTTCAGGGTTTGGGTCATCGATACAGCAAACCTGGACTGAGGGCTTCTCTTGCACTGTGGGTATATGATGCCAAATGCTGATGCAGGACATAGTCGTTCTGCCAGTTCACATTTATTCAGTGCTTTTGAACACATCTTCTGGCAGCTTGTCTTTTAGCAGCAGGCTCATGCCAGGTCAGATGTCCATGTTGCATCCATTTAACTTTATGCTAGATCAGATGTGGTCTGTATGCCTGCAGCTGTCTCAAAGTCAGCATAAGTTTCCTATCTTGTGCTCTGACTTGGCTCAACAGACATGTGGTTGTATGCTCACACCTGATTCAGATTAAGTTAATACTTTTTGGTGACCTGTTGGGCACAGACGAGGTATTAATGATGGTCTTTTGGCACATTTACACCTGTATGAAACAGTGGATAAAATGTTACAACTTTGCTTTTCATAGCAGTAGTTTACTTTGCAATCTCTTTCAATGCTGGGAGCTGATGATAGATTTTTTCTGATAATCTGTCTCCCTTCACCCCCAGTCTTTTAAGTGGAAGAATTGTCATTTTTCCCCATAACAGCAAATGTCTATCAATGATTTAAGAGAACAAAACCATTTCCTTCCACTTCTGCATCAGAGAAATGCCCAGGCAAATGTTTATCAGGACAAGAGTCTTGCTTTAGTTTTGTCTGTCATCCCAGTAATACAGTCTCTCCAAAGTACTCCTTTTCTCATTTTTTCCTTTCAGTGATCAGTGATTAGACCATCTTTGGCCTTCATCCTTATCCTTACACAACAAATTCTCTTAGCTGTTCTCGGCATCACTGAGGTGCTGTTTATGCACAGATAGTAAAAGCAGACCCTGTAACTGAAAGGGAAACCAGGATGTATTAAGGGTGTAACATTGTGTATTTAACTGGTTTCACAGTACTTGCTTTTCTGCTTTTGCCTTTGGGACTTTTTTTTTTTTTTTTCTGACATGTAAGTTCCAAGCAGTTCAGGTTTAATCATGTATAAGTAGCAATTTCACTGTATGGTTGCAGATTGTTATTTGAACTGACATATGGTCTGTCCCTAAATTAAAATCTTACAAGTGCACAGCCCTTGATTTCCTGAATATGATGAAGTAGATGTTATTGTTACTGTTGAAATCTGTTGAAAGTGGCTTATGAGTGAAGGGCATTATGGTGTCATCCAGGGAAGAATCAGTATATATTTGGTACATGTTTGTAGTAGAGCTGCTTTTCTCAATGCTAAATAATAGGTTTACATGTTAGTAAGTTGTCAATATATGCAGGCTCTACGAGAATTACAACTGTGTTTCAGTGTCAAAACCAATTGGATTTCATATGATACTAGAGCATGCTTCCCTGTCTTTTATATCCTTTGGTGAAGAAAGCTTTTGGTTTTACATACTAAAGACACTTTTCTAAGATATAGCTGACTGAGCACATGTAATATACGCATACATATAGGCATATGATGTAGTATTATGTATTTTATATGATGTGAATGTGTCATGTAAATTTTTAACTTCACCCCACCCAGCCTTTTGCTAAAAGGAGTAGCATTTACAGGGCAATTTACACTTTTTGCCTAATTTTTGCTGGCTGGTTCCATTTTAGCACTCTGTAACATAAAAGCAACTGCCGAGTAGCACACTGATTCAGCTTTAGTGAGTTCAACATACAGACTGCTTCACAAGAAAGAAAATAAAATGCCTTCTCTTATTCTTTTGATTTAATTGGACATCTTTAGTGAGAGCAGATGGTAATCCTACAAAGCTTAAAAGCTTTTTTTCTGGTACCCACAATGGAGTTGAGTGCAATAGAAGGAATTCTCCTTACATGTTTTTCCTTGGAAATTTCCAGTCCTTCCAGCTAAATTTCAGGATGGGTTATTAAAAGTTTTCTTCTTTCCTTACCCTTGAGTTTTCAGCCAGATGTTTCACTTATGTTTCAAAGTAGTAGCAATGAGTAAGTTACTTTTCTTAAAGGGCTGCCGAATTTCAGCCCAAGGAATACACTTTGGTGGTGGATCATGCAGTCAACTTGTAACATCTGTACATGAATTTACAAAGCATTTAGGATCCCGTTGGACTGAGAATCATGTATGTGATCCTCACATATATGTGAGATATTACTAATTAGTCAAAGAGAAGAAGAATAACTTGAAAAGAAGGCACAGACCTCTGAAAGAGGAATAAATATATCTATTTGTTCTCTTAAAAAAGGAAAAGCTATAATTTGAAATTTCTAGGGTGAATTGCAAATTTTTAACATAATCCTGTTTGATCTGGAGGAGTTTGAAGGATTTGGATTTTCTTCCTATGACTGTGAGGGCCATAAATACCTTAATGTACTTCTTTGTGAAGTTGGCAACCCATTTGAACATCCTTGAGACAAACTAGTATGTGAGTTGTACAACCAAATCAGAAGTAAGTTTAATTTAGAAGATGGTTTAAATTGAAGTACTTTTCACTATTTGTCCTGATGTTGCTATCCTGCTTTGGAGAATAGTCTGAACACAGGGAAGCAGCTAGAAATGTGAATCATCTAATTATTAATTTCCAGCTGTGATGAAATTTCCTAGATATCCAACAAGTTCCATATTACGACTTATATTTTACCTTTTTCATCTTGATGTGTTTTAATGCAGGGGATCTTGTAAACCACCATATGTGACCTAAATCAGAACACGAAGAACACAGAGAATTTTGCAGATATGTCTCACTTGCCAGCTACCTCTGTAATCATCTTTTGCTACTGTGTAATAGCCATCAGTCTGAGTCATGGCAGCAGTGATTGAGAACAGATTGTGGACTTTTAAAGAAAGTCCAGAATGCTTCTCCGCTTGATCCAGCTCGAATTCCTTTCCCCAGGCCTCTGAGGAATGCTGGATTCTAGCTGTAACTCTCTCCTGCCAGGGAAACTATGCAGCCTGTGCGCTTTGCCACACCAGACCTATTGCAGGGGTTGCAATTTGCATGCATGCCTGCAGTCCTCCTTGCTTTTTGGATGGCTAGTGGTAGGAGTGATGGAAGGTCTTGCAGTGGCTTGGAGCGGTGGGGTTTGGTAGGATTCAAGGCACGGTGGTGTTCCTGCAGCCTCCTCGGGTTCTCTCTTCCCTGCTTCAGAGAAAGGTGTGCTTATGGCTTGTCTGTCCCTCAGCTGAGGGCTGCTCTTTACCTGTACTCTTCTAGTGGTGTTTTTTCTGATATTTATCCATGATGACTGGTCTTTAGTTTACGTACTTCAGCATACTTTTTAAACATGCATAGTTTGTTAATTCCCCTTTAGAACATTGCTTTTTGTGTTTGGAGAAGTTTGCAAAATCCTTGTTTTGGTCCCCTCTTTTGTCCTCATCTGAAGATACTCAGTTCCAGTCAGTTTTCCTGCTTTGTAAAGGGAAGTGAGTTTTGTGGCCCCATCATGGGTTCATGGGAGATGAATACTAACTTGCCTTGTTTATTTTTAGGAGGTCTTGGTTACGGACCCCAGTGCAAGTCCACTGGAAAAGGCAGCTGCAGCAATGTCGTGCTCACCAGCCATCCCATGACGGTTCAACAGCTGGGACCTGTTTCACCTCCTGCTAATCAGGTTTCAATAGCATGCAACCAGATCAGCCCCGTCTTACAGCGGTCTATGGATGCTTCCAGCCTGAGTGCTTCTCCATCAGATACAAGGTCCTGAGTTACTTTTTTATATTCAGTACTTTAAAAAGAGGGTATTTTAATTCTCCTGTAATTTAAATGCAACTTTTCTGATGATTAAAATGGCCTAACTGATGCTCTGTTATGCCATGGGAAATTTAATTCAATGCAATGAAATTCATATCATCTATAACATTCAAATCATGGGTGAAATTTGGCCACACATTCTCTATGTTTGATAGGCATTTTTTGTTAGATAAAGATTTTTATAGTCACTTAACTATATTTTTGTACTAAGAACAGGAAGTGTTATGGAGGATGAAAGCAGAAATAGTCCATGTTACATCTTCAGGGGCAGTGACCTGTTTTAAGTTTACCATAGTGCTAAGAGTGTTATGTTGGTGCCTTTCAAGTAACACTAATGTCAGACAAAATAAACTTAAATGTTCTGCTAAAGTTCCTCTCCCCTCATCAAATACCTTTGCTTTCAAATTGTTTACATAATTAAGTTAATCAGATCGATTGTTCCCAGTCTGCACTGAGCCAGCAGTTAATTTTACCTGTGTTCAACTTGTGTCCCTGAAAACTTGTCCATTTTCTTAGCTCTGGTGGGTAGTTTAATAAAAACTATGGCCTCTCCTGGTAAGTGCTGCCTTTTTATATCACTAAAGCACAGATAAATATTTGTTAATTAATTTTTGAATGCTTAAGTAACTTTTGAGGTTATGGCTATGAGTATTGTCAACAAACATGAATGAAGGGAAAACAGTTGTTTGGCAACATCCATACAAATACATTAAGCACATCCCTGGATATTAGTTAAACATATAGTGAGAAAACATTCTGGTGTTATTTTGGAAGCTGTAGATGTGACTACACTTCTGTAGATGTGACTGGTGCAACAGTTGCCTGCCGAGTTGAAATGTAACTGTTCTTATATACAAAAGGCCATAAGACACTTTATTCTCAAAACAGTTTACATTTTACTATATCACTTTATTAAAAGCCAAGGAACATTCTTGAAATAATTAAAATTGGTATTACATAACTGGAGGAAAACCTTGCTTTACTCTACTACAAGACAGTTTGTGACATTTCTGTTACTTCAGTTGTGAAGACTGAGTCCCCCAGGACAATTTACAAAATTAATTATGCTTCCTATGTAAACATGTCAGGGAAAACTATTCACTGATGAGATGATGACAAATGACCAATCCAGAGACATGCCTTTCAGACCAAACAAAACTGATGATATAAAAACATCATTAAGTAATTTTTACTTACTTAATAGGTTTTAGGTGTGCCTGTATGGTTCCAAACACTGTTACTTTTATCTGAATGTGTGGTTGGGTGTACTATGTCAGTACTGAGTTATATTTTTTTGTTTTTATTTTAAAGAAACATTTACTAAGGGTGAACTGAAGTTGAAACTCTGGCAGAATCAAGGCTTTAGTGTCCTTAGAGTCTCTTTTAATGATTTATCAATGAAGATGTTATAAAAGCAGTTTATAACACAAAGAATGTCCATTTCAGCAATTTTGCCCTCAAATTGACTATTTTATAGGGCAAAACCAAGTTTAAAGTCAGATTTTAATTCACAGATTGTTGAAACACTTTTTTTTTTTTTTTTTTTTTAATTGCTTTAGCAATAAACTGCATTTGCCTAAACTGGTTACCTAAAGCTGACTCCATAATCCTTCAAGGGCTGAGTGCCTTCTCTGGATTGTATCTCTCAGGCATCATGAACTATGCTCTGGCAGCTCAATCCAAACCAGATTATTTGCTGAATTTACCCAAACCAGACTTGTCCTGATTTTTACTAATGGAAGAAAGAAAGAATTTGGCAAAATAGGAGTTTTGCTGCAGATAACATCAGATTTTGGTATATATACCATGAGGGATAAAACCTTCCCCATCTTTTTTAAGAGTTCCCAAAAACTTTTTCAGAGTATTCAGTTATGCTGCTTGAAACCAGATGTAATACTGCCATTTACTTTGATGCAAGTCAGAAAAGGACCTAGGAAAGAGCAAAGCGTTCTTGGCTAGTAAAACAAAAGACCATGCAAAAAGATGAGAAAACATAGTTTTCACTCTTCCATGTTTATGTTTAAGATTCTGGGTTATACTTGACACTGTGGCCTCTCTACACGGAGGGAGAATAGAAAGTAATTGCAGGAATCTCTTGTAAATGTTCATAAAAGATGTGGTCCAAACTCAAGCTGGTTTAGATTATAATAAGCAGACGTGCCAATTAATACCATCTGAGAATCTGGCACAGTGGTATAGCTGGCCGTTCATTTTCATATTAGGTATATTTATTTTCCCACAGAAAACTACTTAGTCACAGTGCGGGCTGGGTTTTAAAGAATTTTGTTTTATTTTGGGAGCTAGAATCTTTGTTACTTTTGAATTTAGAGGCTTAAGTGAGAACCAAACTTCTTCAGATTATCTGGCTCTTACTTACTGTATACTTGAAATTCTGGGCCAACTTTCTATTTTTGTCATGTTATGAGACTTATAAAATGCAGTTTTTCTTCAGCTTCACTGATGAGTATGTCCCTTTGTGTTAGGCATTACTAGCTTTTTGAATGACACTGGTCCTACTATGCATCTGATTAAAGTTCTTGACATTACAAAAATAGACTTGTTATATTAATGCATGATTTTTTTCCCCTACTTATAAAAGAAAAAACAAAATTGTAAATAATCAAACTGTTAAAAAAAAACCCCTATTTATATTTTCCAGATATAAATATATATAGCCTAGCATGGAAAAATCAAACCTTACTTACTCTTCTTGCTCTGTTGAAGACTGTATTTGGAATCATATCATACTAATGTGATTTAACTGCCCTATAATGAACTATGCTTTAACAAAGCCCATTGATAACAGACCCAACAGCCTGAATCATTTTTTTTCAGAAATAATTGTCCCTTTAGATCTAAATCTTACACAAGGTTGACCTGATACAGCAATCCTATTTTTCTCATTTCTCTCAATGCAAATTGTAGTCAGCGTGTTAATTGTGCTTTTCTTCAGTGCTCTGTTTTCAAAGTCCCATTTAAACCCAAATGGAGTAACGTAACCTCCATGACAGTACCCTATACTGACATTCAATCTGAACAGGATGTTTCTTGTTCTGATACAAAAATCAGCCATCCGTTACAAAGCAAGCATCTTGAACAAAGGACCATTTACCCATCTATCCCATAGGTCACCACAGCAAGGCTGGGTGATATTTAAAGCTATGTTTTTGCTGTTCGTGAGCTATCTCAATGCACAGACTCTCTCCCTCAGACTGTGCCAACTTCCCCTCTAGACAAAAAGGAGCTGAGGGGACAGCCATGGTGCCCTGAGCATCAATTGCGCTCCTCCAGCTCTTTGGCAATGACTGGACTGTGTTCCTGCAGCATGATCCAGCCCTTAAACTAAAGCCACTGCAAACTGACTTTTCTTACTTCATGTTGGTTGACCCTCAAGTGCTGGAAAATGCTGTAATATTAAGTAGTAGGAAAAAACCCTCATCTTTTAGGGAGTGCTCATGTGGTGGGAAGAATAAGGTAACAAAGACACTGTGATCTTTCAGCTTTAAGCTCTGTGGCTAGAACTGAATGTGGAAAGCTATATACATTTCTCTTGCCTGAATGACTTTACCTAGCGTTTTCATATATTCTTTCAACCTCGCTGATCTAATTGAAAGATAATCCACAGATCTCAGAGGTGAAAAGCTGATTTACCAAGCAAAATCATGGAAATTTGGTAAATATTGCGATATTCACTGGGAATATCTCCAGAGCCATTTTTAGGATCTGTTCTTGTTCTCTTGGGTTGACTGATGTTGTTTTAAAAGGGATTCAGATCCCCAGTTTTAGCCTACCACCATTTCTTAAATTAAGAGGTTTCATGTATCTCCACTGAAGCTGCAGTCACTGCAGTAGGGCTGTGGTGCAGACATACGATACGGCTGTGAGCCTTAACAGATCTGTCCCATGGATCCACATTTCCTGAAGCAGTGTCTATAAGAAAATCTTGCAGAACTCAGAAGCAACTGCAGTATTGCTTATCCTGAGTAGACATCAAAATTTACTTCCCTATTAAAAACAAAGAAACAAGTAAAATAGGTAGAGGTGCCTCCTTGAAGGTACTTGCTGTAACTGTATCAAGAGAGAGATTAGATTTTTTTAATTAATTTTCTTTATGATGCATACTTTCTCTTTTAGATTTTTGAAGTTTGTAGCAACATAAATCCACTTGGCCTCTACCTAGCATTTGCAGCCATGAATCAGAGAGCCTGATGTCCCTGTATTTCCTTTTTATACCCTTCTGTAGAAAACAATATTGTTAAGAGCTTATGAGTTCTTTTTTTAAGCTACCCGTAAGACATTTGCAGTGTAAACTTGTTTCATAATATTTCTGTGACAAAACAATGAAAACGGCAAGATTACACTTTCATGAAAAATTTTGATTGCTGACTTGGAGGCAGCTACATCATCAAATCAAAACTAAATAAACCCCTTCAACCAGTTCTTCTACATTATTCATTTATTTTGTTTGTTTTGTAAAGTTAGATATTATCTGTATTTATAAACTTGAGCTATTTCTGTAGAGAATACTATTTGTATGCATTACAATTAGCAAAGTCATTCAGGTTAAATATTTATTCTTTATTAATCAGTTTTCTTCCTGTTCTTTGCCAGCAAAACTAATAGTCAACTCAAATCAATATGAGTGTCATACAAGGCAGGAGCATAATGCTTTGGCTTCAGAAGCCCAAACATATTTCCACCAGTTGATGAAAAAAATTTGCATTGATTTCTGCAGTGATGTATCATGAACCTCTGGAGCAACTTCTCTTCAAAATCTTCAAGTTTTAAAGTTGGTTTCCTAAGTGACTTTGTTACATATGTATTGCCTGTGTATGCCTGCTGGTACATTAACTGAGAATGCTAAAGTTGAGTACCTAAAATTAGGGAGAACTTTTCTCACCTGTAGCCCTTCTTTAATTTTATGTGTGTGTGAAGATAGAAGAACCACTGTTGAGTTGTCTAACTGCTTACTTACTTTATTGTGCTTTTATTCCAGGTCACTGTTGCCACATGAGTCTCTGGCCTCTACAACATTGAGCTTGGCAGAAAGTCAGTCCACCTTGAGCATTAAGCAAGAGTGGTCGCATGAGTACAGGACACTTCCTTCTGTTCCTCCCGACCAAGATTTACAAAATGGCAGTGAGCTGGGGGACTTACTAAATTTTTCACCTGGTACATCTGCGTCCAGTAACTGCGTCTCTAACTCATTACCGTCCTACTTATATGGTGAAGAAAATAAGCATTCCCCTTACTCTAGTCCTTGCCATTCCTCAGCCCGGTCTCAATCAGCCTTCTCAAAAAAGACAGCACTCTCTCTGTCTCCTCTGTCTGACAGCATTGGGATCGACTTCAATAAAATCATCTGTACATCCCCAACCTCTCTGGTGGCCTACATCAACAGCTCCAAGACATCACCAGCAAACATCTCCCCACAGCCTGAGGTCTATGGACGTTTTTTGGGAGTGAGAGGAAGCTGTATACCCCCAAATTGCTCTATTCCAACCACCCAGAAAGGCCTTCTCATGGCTAACGGCAACGTCACCTTCCCAGGCTATGTCGAGAACGGGGCTGGCGACTACCAGCGGATGCAGCAGCTGGAGCAAGCCAGCTTGCAGATGGCCACCACAAGTAATATGTTGATCCACCAGGGCATGCCACCCATGGACAGCCAGGTGGTGGGAGTCCTGAAAAATGAACGGCTGGATGACTTCTCAGGCCATACAGCCAACATGCCTCCTCCACCCATGCTGCCGCCACTTCCTCCACAAGGGCCACCCCCGCCATACCATGCTCACCAGCACCTGCACCCACACAGCCTCCCCAGTTGCATTCACCCGCTGTCCCTGCCTCCTTCTGCCCCAGGCTCCCTGCTTGTTGAAGATGGTGAGCTCGACGATTTCAATGGCAAGCATGGCTGTTGCTGGGTTGACTGTGGTGCGCTGTATGACCAGCGAGAGGAACTTGTGCGGCACATAGAGAAGATCCATATAGACCAGAGGAAGGGAGAGGACTTCACTTGCTTCTGGGCAGGGTGCCCACGAAGACACAAGCCGTTTAATGCCCGTTATAAACTGCTGATTCACATGAGAGTCCACTCGGGAGAGAAGCCAAACAAATGCACAGTAAGTCTGAATTCTGTCTCTCTCACCAATAAAAGGCTCTATAGTACTCATGAAAATATAGAGAAGTTGTAATTCTGCCTTTGTTTTTCCTAGTTAATGGTGTGCTTTTTAAACTAAACTAGTCTGTGTGAATGAATGACTGCTCCATCTTTCTACCTAGTTAGAAAGGAAAGCTATTCTTTAATTTGATACGTACCAATAGATAAGATTAGACAAAATTTTATTTTCTATATTTATGAACTTTTACTGTAGACTGCAAAACTGATGTGGTAGACCTTCATAAAGCAAAACTTAAGTACCATCAGTACTTAAGCACCTGCATAAAGGATATGTGCAGGAAAAGTGCTGCAGAATAAATGGCACAATTTATCCTGAAATATTCTTGCATTGTGTTACTCCTTTTTGACTTGAGAAATTTTCAGGATCTTCCATAATGTTACCATGAGAAACTAAGAAGAGTTGGGTATTTTTTTAAAGCAGTTGTTTGTTTCATTACTAACAAAAAACAGACCCACAGCCCTGTTTCCATGAATACAGTAGGAATAAAACACATAACAATTTCTCTAACAGTGAGCATTCAACCCCCAAAGTCATGTTTTTATTGCTGTTTTTCTTAGGGTCACTGCAAGTTAGTTTCATACATATGTAATCACATGGGGCAGCAATCTAGCCAGTAAACCCTAGAATCAGTTTACGTTTAGAATCCAGTGAACCATCTACAATCTCTGTAATTCACATTCTTGATTGGCCTTACATATAGTCTTTATTTTGGGTGACGATTAGCTTACCCTTACTAAATGCTTTTTTAGTATCAGCAGAAAGCAGCCTCACCAGTGGTTTCGAGTGCTCAGCATAACCTAACAAAACAGTGAATATGTAATTTCTAGGAATAACTGCTGATTATTATTCACTTGAAAAACAACATATTTGTTTATATGTTGTGAAATATAAATTGGTGCTAGGAGTCTATTTCAGTGTGTGCCTAGTTGAATAATTTTCTTATTAAGATGTAGATGTTTGTTTGGTAGATAGAGGAAATGTTTTTCTTTCATTCTTGTTACTTCAAAGGGCCAATCTCCTTCAGGGAGAGTGGATATATTCCCAGATTTCTCTCCTGAATTTAAAGGACCCCATAGAGATTGTGTCACGATGCTAGGAAGACTCTTTGTCCTTCCCTTTTGTCACACCAGAGCCTGAACTTGGGTTCTCTGCTGAGGTGTGTTTTGTTTTTTTTAATTCCATAATGTTGTCTTTTCTCCTCTCCAGATATATTACCTTTAATTTCAGTTCCTCCTCAGGGATTTCTTATCAGCTTTGTGGGGAGAGAGAAGGAGAAAAAAGAGCTATTAGGAGCCAAGAAAGTAATTTTTCAAGGGAATAGCACATGGAGAAAAAGAGACAGACACCAGCAGATGAGTGAGAACAGACAACAGTATGAAGAATGGCAGGAATGGTGAAAGAGCATTGAAAAAAGAATAATGCAAGTACCCAGGGTCCTTCTAGTAGGAGAGTTATGATGAGGGATCCAGTAAGATGGGGGAAAACATTGTGTTAGTAGCACTCTGTACTCCCTGCCCTGCCTGTTCAGAAAGGGTGCTTACAGTGACCTTCTCATGAGTATGAGGCCTCCTTGAGGAGTCCTTAGCTTTGAAGGAATCATCATTCACTGATGATAAATATGTTAATGTTTAAATGGATAAGGTACTTCATTTGAGAACGTTTTTGAGATTACTAAACCTACACTAAAGTGTGTGCCAAGTCACACTGTGTCACAAAAAAAAAGAGGTGTCTATATGAGCTTCTCAAAGAGTGATGGCTTTTGTAAACATTAAGAAGTGTGATTAATTTTACTAAACTTCAGCAAGTATTGCTGGATAGTGCCAAGTGCCATGAAGTTTGCATGTCAGAAGCAGCAGCCACATGCTTATCTTGCTTTCATGTTTAGAAGTGTAATGAAATGTAAAAATACTCATGGTGATATGATAACCCCCATAATGTCAGTGTAAATCTGGAACATAGGCCGCCTTTCTTGGGACAAGCATACAGAAATGGCATTCTTTAGCAGGGTTTGAGTGAAACAGCTTGCTGCTTTCTTCCTTTACCATTTCACAAATGGTGTGAATTTGGAGAAACTTATTTGGCTTTTCTAATGCTAGGGGGCCATGGTCTGGAAGTCTCTCAATATATTTAGGAAACTGTACTTCAGCCAGACTTCATACCTTTCTCACCAAGCAGTGAAATTTACAATCATATCAATACAATTTAAGGTTTTAAACTGAGATTTTAAGTGAGGTATTAGCGAGAACACTTTGGGCAAGGTGATCACGAAGTATTATTTCTGTAATTAACAAGAAATTATGCAAAAGAAATCTGAAACTTTTCAGCAAACCTGTATGAATTTATGTATTTAAGTGATAAATTAAAACAATCCCTTCATAATCTTTATTTGTGCACCTAGGGTCTTTCTGTAATTTATTTTCTGTTTTTACATGTAAGATGCCTCTTTCTCTAAAATCATTATAAAGTAAAACTTTATGTCCACTGCAGTTTGCAGACTAGTAAGAGGCAGTCTAGTAGACCAAGCAGGGAAGGAAAAATACCACATACACATCTATTATATGAACCAACCAGATTTACTACAGAGAACGTAGCGGAAGTAATAGGTCTTAATGTAATTTATCAAGACATCCTATAATCAAAGGCAGCCAGTTACACTAGTGACATCATACAATAGTTATTGTGTGAGCATTGTATGTGTTGATGGTTCCTAACATTTTGCAAGAGACGATCTTCTCATTAAGCATTTATTGCAATGGGTTCTAGTTGGTATATTTGTCATGCAGTACTTGTTTCTGTGCAGCTGAGTGTTGAAAGTGTATTATTATATCCTGTGTTGTGTATCCCAATGGATTGCTGTGAGCGTTCAGCAAGCTTTGCAAGGTTTTAGTAATACAAGGTAAGGGTTACTGCTAAGTTGCGTTATTGTAACACTAATAGAGAGAATGCAGAATCAGAAGCACAGCTAATCATAAGCTGGACTTCATAAAATAATTTTAATCTTCTCTGTTATCGCTCTGTGATAATGAAATCATACATTTGAGAAGAGACTTGAAAGACAGCTAGGACTGCAGTACTGGATATGCTTATAGTTAAAATCCAAGCAAAATAAAGTATTCCTTTGGCCTCAGCATTTGTTTTGCCACATAGGGACTAGTTTATATTTACCTATGTAACAAAAATTTGAAGTGATAAACTTTAGCTACAAGCGATACTCTAGTCATTAGTTCCTTCTCGTTCTGGATGAGCAGTCTTCTCTGATTCTGGAAGATAAAGTGTTGTGGGGTGAGTATTAATAAGATAGCAGCACATGTGATGATCATGATAATCAGATCGAAACTTGAAGTCAAGCATTCTTAAGGTCAAAACCTCAGAACATACTTGTTGCTCTGTACAAAGGTAACTAGAATAGAGTGGAAGATTGTGATAGATTTGTTTTGTATTGTTGTTTTTCTGTGAATCAGGCTCTTTTTTTTCAGCTTTAT
>VYZV01017695.1:25939-36542 GCA_013401275.1 Pandion haliaetus
TTCCGCTGGGCAGCTTTCCAGCCACTCTTCCCCAAGCCTGTAGCGTTGCATGGGGTTGTTGTGACCCAAGTGCAGGACCCGGCACTTGGCCTTATTAAACCTCATGCAATTGGCCTTGGCCCAATGATCCAGCCTGTCCAGATCCCTCTGTAGAGCCTTCCTACCCTCGAGCAGATCAACCCTCCCTCCCAACTTGGTGTCTTCTGCAAACTTACTGAGGGTGCACTCGATCCCATTGTCCAGATCTTTGATAAATATATTAAAGAGAAGTGGAACTTCATAGGTCTTGGCATAGATCTGCAGGGTGCTAGGGAGGAGGCTGTGGTGGGGTGTGAAGTTTGCTCTCCTTGCACTTAGCAGATTCCTTTTTTTCTGGACCTTCATACTAGAAAGGCTGAGGCATGCAAATGTTCATGCATTGTGTTATACCTTTGTCACAGAGAAATTTATCTCTGTCTTGGAAAATACACTCTGTAGAGTTAGGATTTCATTATTAGTATTTTTATACTGGGATTTTTCTTATTGGTGCTTTTTCTGTTTCCATTATAGAACAAAAGCAATGTGATAACATACCAAAGCTGTCATGTATCATTACACAATACAGAACAACTTGTAATTTGGGCCTAGAACCAGGACACCGCAGCAGTTTGTGCCCACACTTAATAACTACTATAATTCTTGACCACCCATCCCAAAATAATCATTTGTGCGTAGGTAAAGGCATCCTACTTTTTCATTTTTAACTTGTTATTTATTTTGTTTGCATCCATTTTCTAAGAACAGCTCAAGAACAGATTATTTTTGTAAACTCCTAACTGGCAGAAAGGCAAGGAAACAGGATTTACAGATATTATGTAATGTGTACCTGTAATGTATACAAGGATATTATGTATAGTGTCCTATTTAGTTTGCAGTGCCAAATCCTTTCTAAACCATTCTCTCCTTCCTATTTTCAATATTATCTGAGTTTGGATACCAAATGTCACACTTCTGCAACGTGCAGCCAGGCAACATGCCTGCTAATATATTTAGCCCTTTCACAAGTCCCAAGTTAAATGCATACTTATAGAATGTGTTAAAAAAAAAATTCAAGTAAAAATAATTACTGGATCACTACAGTGAATAAACTGAATGCAGAGTAAGAGTCACACAGAGCCTTTTCATATTGGCTTTCTGTCAGATTAGGGATTTAAAGATATGACCTTTATTGTTTGGCTGCTCCCTTTCCAGTGAAGATAAGAATCTACTTTTAACTGTTTCATGCAATTTATGATACTCTTTGCTGGTCTCTAAAGAATTAATTGGACAGCTTGATAACATTTACTTGCAGGGTAAAGCCTTCTAACAATTGTAAATGTAATTCTAAGTAAATTGTTATTGTTTTGTCAGTGTTCAATTCACAAATACTTTCAAGGTTGTTTTATAAAAACTATTTTAATTTTGGGGGAGGTGTTTTGTAGACTTTGTATCAAGGATACATTCTTGATTGAATGCATACAATCTTGATACATTGTATATTTCTGAGAAAATCCTTCTATTGAAGTATCAGCTGTAATTCCTCGAGTTCTACTACTGTTCACTGACTTTTATTTTGCTTCTTAAATTGGTTTCTCTATAGTGGTTCTACCTAAAGGGACTATTAAAATTCAGAGTCACTGAATCATGCAGAGCAAGAATGTTTGTGCATGTCATGCAAGTTAATAAGCAAGAAAGTTTATGCGAGCAAAGACTGTCGTGTTTTATACAGAGGTAATCCGAGAGCTTTTTCAAAGCACAGCTACTTTGTTTTCACATCACAGTAGAACTTATGTTGTGATTAATGAATTATGAAAATATTAGATAATAACTTCTAAAATGGGTAATTATTAACTAGTAATGTTACCCTGCAACTTCAAATTACTATGCATAGGAGAACATAATCTGGAACACACAGGCTGTGAAAATAGAGTTGAGGGAGTGATACCATGCTGCTGTAGACTGAGAACTGGGAAAGCTCTGGAGAAATAGGAAAGCTAAAAAAGAAAAGAAAACTTCTTGCCTCATTAACAATTTGGTTTACAACTTTTTGTCCTCAGTGGGCACTCAACTTCCATTTTTAAAGAAGCACCTTGTTTAACAAGATTGATAGGTGAATCATACTAACATACGGATAGAGCAAATTGTTTTGAGTCAGTGAGTGTGTAAGGATGAAATAAGTGAGGTTACTTTAAATGTTCATGTTAATACAGCTTAGGTGGCAATTATTCAATAGAGTGCTTGTTCCTTGGTAACTCATCTTTGCAAAATGAAAACAGATTGGGAGAGCCCATTTCCTAAAGAAAATCAGAGGTCATAGGACCCTAATATCTGGAATAATGAAAAAACAATCCCAGATCTTCATGTAAAAGGACAATGGCAGGATCCTAGGAAATGTAATGTGGTCTGAACATTGATTGACACAGGCCCTTGTCAGGAGCATTTATTAAAATAGTCAGTCTTCATGGTTTAGTACTTCATTGCCACTGGATGAAGCGAATTTGTTCTTAAGTAGCAATCCCTCTTTCTTAGGTGTTATAAAAGCCCTGTGCTACCATTCTGCTAAGGCATGAATGTCATTTCATGTCAGTACATTTTTTTTATAATTGGATGGCTTCAAATCAAAGACTAAGTGAAGTCCATGATAAATTTAGTATGTCTTTGATATTTCTCAGGCGGAAAATAAGTGTGTATCAGAAAGAAGGAACAGAGGCACTAAATGTGTAAGAAATCCTGGGCATTGTAGAAATCTTAATGTTTTCACATTGTTTCTGAAAACAATCCCTGTGACAGGAGGATCCACGAATTCCACAGTGCAAATATTCAATTTGTTTCTGACTGAGAGCTAGAAAGGTAAGGAAGAAAATGAAAGAAATAGTTATAGAATTTAACATAATTAAATGTATTTTTCTCATGTGAGAGTCACATAAAATTAGTGTACTTGTAGATGTCATCTGCATTAACTTCCAGGCTTGATCTGGAAACCTATGAATTTCAAGGAGTCTGCCCCAGTAAAAAAACCCCAACATTTTCTCGCAGAAATACATAAGAAGAACTTTGGTTTAAATATTAAACATGCAGTAAAATGATTGAAGAATAATGCAAATAGGGTATTTGCATCTTTTCAATTTGAAAAAGACTGATATAACAGCAGCAGGATGAATCCATAGATTTTATTCTTTTTTAATAGTTATATTTGTAGTCAGGACCTTAATTTGAACACTGAGGATTGTCAGCTTGTTCCTCAGCTATTGGGAAGTCTTACATCCTACATACAAAAGACATTGAGGTGCTGGAGCGTGTCCAAAGAAGAGCAACGAAGCTGGTGAAGGACCTAGAGCACGAGTCTTATGAGGAGCGGCTGAGGGAACTGGGGTTGTTTGGCCTGGAGAAAAGGAGGCTGAGGGGAGACCTTATTGCTCTCTACAACTACCTGAAAGGAGGTTGTAGTGAGGAGGGTGCTGGTCTCTCCTATCAAGTAACTAGTTATAGGACGAGATGAAATGGCCTCACGTGGCAGCAGGGGAGGTTTAGATTGGATATTAGGAAAAATTTCTTTGCTGAAAGGGTTGTCAGGCATTGGAACAGGCTGCCCAGGGAAGTGGTTGAGTCACCACCCCTGGAGGTATTTAAAAGACGTGTAGACGTGGTGCTTAGGGACTTGGTTTAGTGGTGGACTTGGTAGTGTTAGGTTTACAGTTGGACTCAATGATCTTAAAGGTCTTTTCCAACCTAAATGATTCTATGATTCTATAATTTTGGAAACTGTGTTCCAAAAAGTAACTCCTCCCATAAGTAAGTGGGAGTCTACATTAACTGTAGGGTGGGGCAGCGTCTCAGAGCGGAACCCTTCTTCTATCTTTACTAACATAAAATTGTCTTTATCTGCATAATGCAAACAGGTGTTACAATTCAAATCCTCTTAGTCTATATGGGGCCAAAATATATATGAGTTACTAATACACAGTTTTTAAAAGGCAAACAAATCTCTTGTTTTTCATCTGTCAGGATCATTTGCTCCCTTCAGCACATGGCAATTTTGTCTCATTTCTCATTCTGAGTCTTTAGTTTTTTGTGGTTATCTTATTTGCTGCTGCCAGTACTGAAGTCAAGCATGGTTTAACTTCTTTGTGCCTTTTATGCATGCTTCAATAAATGTTGACTTACATTGATGTAAAGGTTTTTTTGTATTACCTTATGCTGTGTTTCATATTGCAGTTTACAAGACGAGTTGCTGTTAAATGATGTACCTGTATAATGTTTGAAGTGCTATGTTTCATCCAAGCATCTTATCCTTCCTCACATCCCTTCTCAAAAGTTACCTCTGCCATAAAATAGATATACAACTTCTGTCACATAAAACTTAGATGGTTGCTAGGTTATCACTGATAGTCAGCGAAGCACTGTATATGCACTAAACCTGTATTAAGAGACCATCTTATTTTTTCCTTATTACATTGTCTTATGTGCTGTTATTAAATCTGTAGTTTTTAAGGACAGTCATATGCTCTCTTTTCTTCTGTGCCTTATACTTGGATCCAGAAGTTACTGAACTTAGTTGTTAGTAATGCCAATATATTTCCAGGTTGTGTTTCATCTTTCCTGGAGCATCTTGTTCAGTTGCTCCAGGCTCAGAGTTTTGGCAGTATGGGGAAGGACTGGGGCGGCAGTCTAAAATCCTACATACTTAATATTGAGTATTTTTATGAAATAATTTCTTCAATTTCTGTCCCTTTTAGTTCTATTATACTGTCACCGTTTTCTTCAGTTTAAACATTCACTAATTTCAAGTGCACTCTCACTCTTATTCAGCTAGCACAGATCCTTCAACTACTCACTTGATTTAAGTCTCAGGAGTGGGGCTTTGACTAGGGAGTTGATGTGATGTAGCTCCAGTGAAGGATGTGGAAAGGCAGGGAGTCAGGTGAGTTTAGTTCCCCTGAGCACTCCATAGGCAACTGCTGCTACAAATGTAGAAAAAAAAATCCTTTATGCAAGCAGTCACTGACTCCTCTCTTCTGTGGTGTATGCCTTTAGATGCAGAATTTTGGAAAAGTGCTAGAGGGAGCCAATTCAGTGGTCATCCTCACTTACACAAAGGTTTTTTGAGACATCTTTAATTGTTGTGTATCAAGATTGAAGACTGTGCAAACTTCAGAAGAAACTTTTTGGCAGAATCCCTCAACCACAGTCAGTGGCTGGCTGGCTTAGGGAAGGGCAGTTAAAGCTGTTCAGTAACTAACCATTGGAGCCTCAGTTAGATGTTATTTGTGATCTTACAATTTATGAAAAAAGGCATCTGGTCTTTACAGGTTTAATCTCATCTCCTTTCACACTGCCTTTTCTTTAGTACAATAGGATTTAAATGTTGCATTGCACTTGAAAAAAAAAAAATGCCATCAGACAGTACAGTTACCATTGACCTCTTTGTCCATGCAGTTGTACTTTTGACTTGTCACTAATGACATAAATTTAAACTGCAATGAGAAACACTTTGAGAAATACTCATTAAAACCTTTTAAATATTATGAGTGGTTTTGTGCTTGCTCTTGAGATGCTTAACCACTACAGCTGTCAGAAATGGTAGAGAAAAGAAAAACTAAAAAAAAAAAACCAAAACCAAACTTGGTTAAAGTGTTTTGGTTTCAAAACACAAAACTGAAAACCACTTCGAGTTAATTTTAATTTGTTTCAGAATGAAAGAGAAAAAAATTTTGACAGAAATTACAAATTCTATGAAAATTTAAAAATACTCTGATGGCTAATTTCTTACTGCTTCTGCTTTTTACCTACATATTCCCTTTCTACCACTAGAAAATAAAAAATAGAGGGCCCCATGTGGTAAAAGAAATACTAGTAAATATCAGGTGGCTGGTGCAGGGATCATTACAGCAGAGCCTCACAGCTGGTACTCTTAAGCTGCAGTACGAGGAGCCCTGCTGGTGCCAGGCTGGGCTCAGGGTATGTATCCTTCCTCCCCGTCATCCTTCCTATCTGAATATCAGTACCATGTTAGCAGATCTACACAGATCTCGTTTTGTAGTGGCTGACCTCTGTCTGCCTCCATCCACATGTGTGGGTATGTCTTTTGTCCTGGTACATCTGACCCACCTGAAAACTAGCATTGTGTGGGGCTGAAGCTCAACTCTTTTGGACAGAGAGAGTGCCTGAGACTGTCCTGTTTGCTGCTCTGCTCTTGTTGGTCTGAATGAGCTCTGGGCAAGTCACCTTGCCTTTTCTCAGCAAGTAACATGGAAGTGAATCACTTGGAGGTTGACTGAGGGAAATGCCCTGTAAGAGCTCTCATAAGTGCTCTCATGGAGTACTGATGTAGTGTCCTGACGAAAATGAGGATTGTGCTCCCCACTTGCAACGCAGGAGTGCACAAGGCAGAGAGAAAGCCTGCTCAGACCCAAAGCTTTCTGGAAAGCACACGTGCTGTCCCAGCATCAAAAGTAGCTACGTGTGTCTATGACACAGCATCATTACTTGTTCTGAAAGTGTATAAAGTGTGAGAAGAGAACATGTATTTTGATAGTATCTTGTTTCTGCTGCTCATGGGGGAGTTTTGGAGATGGTTTTGGTCTTTTTCCATTCATGCGATACCTTGCTGTTGAACCCTGGATCCAGCCTATGCAGGGGGAAAAGCTGACTTTCCTTAAATTAGTGGCAGCATTTTTTCTGAAGGATCTTTGCAAGATTTTTCCTGTCACACACTGCGGTGTAAATATTTCTTGAGGCATTTTTCTTTGGGCCAGTGTACATTTCTACTAATCAGCAATGCAGGTGGTGTGACAGAGGTCCTGTCTGTAGCAGTAAGTTTTAATAATGAACTCATCTCTTTTTATTTCCCCTGGTTCTCATTATGAAACTGAACTGGATTTCTTTCCGTCAAGCTCAATGAACATGAAGCTGTAGACAAATTGCCTTTAGTTTAGAAAAACACTGGTACCATAAGAGTATGATCTGATGATGGCCTGCACTTCTTCCCTCTCCTGTTCTTAAACTCTTTTACCTCTTCTTTTCCCCTGTTGTGATATTTACATTACCAATTTCTGGGGGGTCAGTCTAGTATCTTCAGTCACTTCTCCTTGAATATATTCCCCATATCACCACTTTGATTCATACCTTTCATTTCTTTATGCTAGTTCTGGTTTTCCCTTTTTATGTCTTTATGATACTGCATATAAGAAATAAATATAAAATACTTTATGTTGATATGTTGAAGGATCTTTAAGGCAGTGGTAGGTATTGAAAGCTACAATGACAGACAATTTAATCAATATAGTAAAGAGAGACTTATCAGATTCCACCAAAAAAACATAAAATAAAATTCCCACATAGTAAAGCCTCTCAAGTTACCTACTGTAAGTTAGAATGAAGAGACCTGTATATTCACTGGAAGCATGCTCTGTGATATTAGAACTAAGCTTTTATCAAAAATTTACATCCTAGAACACATGTGTCTGTGTTATATTGTGACCTCTGGGAACATTGAAGTAAAATGCTTTTGTTCTCATTGATGCAGTAGGTTTCTCAGAGTCAGATTGATGCTGTACTTCTGGTGTATTGTACCTTATCCCACAAGTTGATGTGAATGGGAACAAATCCTGTTACCTGTGTTAGTGTCATTTTCATGCTGAACAGATGTATCCATGCTGTTAACGCACTTGTAGCAAGCTCGTAACAGAACATGCTACAAATATTGTCAAAGACAAGCCGTTATCTTGCATTCTTCATTTTTTCTTTCAGTAGCTAATACAGTTTTTATTCTCTTCAAGTAGTGCATCATAATCCTCCCACAGTGTTTATTTTTTGTCATTCTGAAATCCAGAGTTTAGTGTCCCACTTAGAGTCTGGTGCTTGGAGGTGGGAAACATTCTTAATTTTTCACCCATGTAATGGTTCTGAATCTGGTCATGATGGTTATATACTTCTGTTATGGATAGAAATAATAAACTCATGCATTTCCAAGGGTATTCAATTGTGGCCAAATTGTATTTATGTGCAGGGTATGTTTTGCATATCTGACCAAAAATATCAATACTTTGAAGCTTGAAATCTTTGCTAGGAACTCCTTTCTAAAATAGGTATTTTATAGACTAGTTAGTCAATCTTATGTAAAGAACTGGAAATCTTATGTTGTCATCACTGTACTGTAGTTTTCAGTATGACACACATAAACTTCAAACCAATAATCTTGGGTTTGGGTTTTTTATAGCCGGTAGGATGAGGAAGCTTCTGGGTGTACTATTTTAGCAGTGTCTTCATTATAAGATGAAAAATACCAATGAATGAATGAGCAAAGATTTGATTAGATAATTGTAATGAAACAAGACTGCTAGAATTGTCGCCTGCTTTGCCTGTGGGCTTTTCCATCAGCAGTTGAACATCAAATCTGAAAAGTGACAGAATCAAATCTTAGCAAAATAAATTGAGACAAACTGTGTACTATTAGCTGTTTTTCTATCCCTGATAATTCACTGCCTGATGGAAGTCAATCAACCAGTCTTCTGTTTTCCAAGACTTTTTAAACCTATGATCCTTGGATGCTCACAGTCAATAGACAACTCCAAGGAGGTCTAGGAAAGAACACTTAAGAAAAATAAATTTCTTGTCAGCAGGCTATTTACTGTATGAAGGACTGTACTCTCCTGAGAAAGATTTGAAGTACTGAGAACAACTGAAAACCACAGGTCTAAAAGTGAGGCAGAAGAAGAGAAAATTTAAAAGATGCTGATTATTTAGTTATTTTTATTCATTTACACCACTGTATGATTACTAACTTTTTCTTTTTAATGCCTTGCTTCTAATGGAACATCATATCTGAATCGTTGTTCATGTTCTCAAAAGTTCTGCTGCCTCATGGCAAAATTACTCAGGCCAATATTTGGACCCTTGCCAAGCTGCTTCTGCTCAGAGGTGAAAGGGATTATGAGAGTCAACTCTCTCTTTAACGATCTTTTGTTTAACATAGAAGATACAGAAAGCATATTTTTCTGAATGCAGGAAGAACAAATTGCAGGCAATTTCCTTGCCTGAAATGCCATCGCTGCCTTTTCAGTCTGTCCTGTGCACCATGTGTTTATTTTTTAACCTTTGTACAAGGACACATATTTGCACTTCTCTAGTTTTCTGCTCCCTGACCCTTGGCTTTTGGCTGCTGGTGAATTCTGAAAGTATGGTTTCATAATATAAGGTGTTCTAGAATGGAGTCGTTAAAGGAATTTCTGCCTGCTTCATCACACAGACCCAGCTGTTTCATCACAACAAAAAGCTGACATCACTGTGACACAGCCTGAGAGGAATTGGGTGGGTATGGTTGGGAAGTCTTTAAGCTGGGTTTGACACTGAACAGTTCAATCTGATGCAACTGTGGCTTGACATTGCTAAGAATATAATGACAACCATATCTTACGAGGTTAAAAGTCTGTTTAACTGCATATGCCATATCCTGTCTTCAGCCATGAGGAATAGCAGCTACCATGGGAAAGATATAGGACTAGGGCAAAGCATACAATGAAAGATACTGCTCCAAAATCTTCTCCCAGCCTCTATCAGTTTGAGGATTAGGGACTTGGTGAGCCCGAAGTTTCATATGGATGGCCTATCATGGATCATTCTTCTGCAGATGTACCTAGTTACCTATTGAAGCAGTATGGGCTTTTAGTATCTTCAGCATTGTGTAAGAGTACTTCACTTTTGTACCTATTATCAGCTACTTTAATCTTATGCCCCATATTCAGAAAAGACAGTAACCAGTCATTGTCCACTGATCCTCTTTATGCTATTTCAGATTTGATAGATGTCCATTACATCCAAGCTGCAAGCAGTTTAGCAATGTAGCCTATATCATCACCACCCCCAAAAAAACACCTCACCCCCCAGGAACCTAGTAGTTGTGTTGGTGCCTCAGAAATCAGCATTTGTTGACTTCACATCTGCAGCTCTGTACCAGACCTTCGGTGAGGCATCCATTTAGTCTCAAAGTAGGAGGACTATCATACAGTCATAGATTCCTAGAATGGTTTGAGTTGGAAGGGACCTTTAAAGATCATCTAGTCCAACACCCCTGCTACAGACAGGGACATTTTTCACTAGATCAAAGCCCTGTCCAACCTGACCTTCAACACTTCCAGGGATGACACATCCACAACTTCTCTGGGCAATCTGTTCCAGTTCTCAGCACCCTCATTGTAAAAAATTTCTTTTTTATGTCCAATCTAAATCTACGCTCCTTCAGTTTAAAACTGTTGCCCCTTGTCCTGTCACGACAGTGCCCTGCTGAACAGCCCCAACTCTCTCAGCTGTTCTTCATAGGGGAGGTCAAACCTGTCTGCTTCAGGGAAGTCTGTGGTTAGCTATAGATTGTCCTTAACAAGTGTCAGCATTTTTCAGTGCATGTGAATTAGAAGTATATCCTAACATACCCTCAACTATCCTCACAGCTCCTTCTTGCTTTTGTCTGGGAAGATTAAGCTGTTATCATTATCTCATAAGTGCTCTGGGAGTGTTGTTTCATGTTAATATTTCTACTGAAGCTCCAGTTTTCTTTAAGTGTGAGACATTAGTTGTGTGAAGAAGCGTC
>VYZV01017695.1:43876-67199 GCA_013401275.1 Pandion haliaetus
TACATTAAGAAGGCAAAGTGACTGGCACAGAAATGAATAATTACAATAAAGACTAGTAGTTATTCTTGTTTATTCTAAGGAGTATTCTAATTAGCTGCTCAGGAAATGGCTACTTCCTACATAGCTGTCATCTCTATTAATTCCTGAGGTGGAACACAGTTGATTTTACACTGAATCCTCCACCTAGAAATAGTGTTGACTCCTATACATACCTGTTGTGTAACCATTTGCCAATGTACTACTACTGCTGCTGCCACCAGGCTCTGGCAGCTCCTAGAGCAGCCTTAAAATTGCTGTGGAAGAAGGGACAGGCTGGAATTTCCCCGTGCTGTGAATTACGAATATTTCCATCCACTGTTCCTACTCCTGTTTCTTGCCCTCAGCTTTAGTTCAGGAACCAACACCAATGTCCTGCAAAATCTATGGCAAAATAGAACCTTTTTGGATAAGAATCAGTAAAGGTGTTAACTTGCCTGTGTAAAATAAGGATGCTGTTGTTAAAGTGGATCAGCAGAAAATTGCAGTGATGTATAGGCAGAAGTCTTATTTTGAAAACTAGAGAGTTAATGTAAAATGGCAGACGAAAAGGAGAGGCTGGCCACTGAACTGGAAGTGTACTGAAATCTGATGTGCTGAGCAAGTATTCACTTGCCGAATGAGAAAGACTGCAGATGAGTCTCTCACACTTAAGAGCTAAAAGGTATTCAGTGCAATTGCATAAACTATGTTTATCCATGACTGATGAGTCGATATTGGAAGATGTGGTAATGAAGATCAACATGATAAAATAGTATATCTTACTTTCTTGCCAGTCTTTAATGTTTTTGATACTCCTCCATTTTTCTATGGATTTGATGGCATTATTTTTCAAAATGCTTTCCTTCTTCTTGTTCTTTCTGGGGTCCGTGCAGAATATGTTTTTATCATTTGCATAAAAAGGAAGAGGAGTTTTTCATCTCTACTTTTATCTGACATGAAATGTTAAGCTTTTACAAGTCTTCCAAGTTTCTCAGATCTTTTTTAGTCCATGTGAACTAGAAACCTCTTTTTTTGGTGATATGAAGATAAGCAGACTTTTGCAAATTAAGACACACAGGTTTCACCACGTCTTTTTTCTGCTTGTATTATCTATTTTTATATTAATTGTTTTGATTTATTTGCTGTTTTGGAAGGATTTTTCATAGAACTTTTAACAGGAGGGAAAGAGGTGGCATTGGAGGGTTTCAGCTGAAGTACTGTTTCTGCTTCTAGGCCTGTGCTTCAGAAAAGATTAGGACCTGTAGGATAAATTTCAGGAGAGAGTAACTGAAATTGTACAAGTTTAGGAAACTGATTATTGAGAGGAAAGGCTTCATTAACAGTGGTCGCTTAGAAAAAAAAGAAAATTAAGAGGACATACTATAACCTTTACTTAACCAAGAGGCTACTACAAACAGGAAGGGAATTTATTTTTCTATTCTGTAAAGGATATGACAAAAGCTAACAGGCTTGCTTTTAGGAAAGGAAGATTCAAAAGTGTACAGGTATATTCAGTTTTGGTAGGAGGGTTGATAAAATGACCATCTGCATTTTACACTGGGTTGATTGGTTTGGGGTTTTTTTTCAATGATCATGAGGAAGGAAGGGGCAAAGCAGAATCCAAATGACAGCGTGTAAGAACTGGGTGTGGGAAAAACAGTTAGTTGTCTAGGGAAGAAGTTTATTTGAAACCCAAATTTTTTGCTAAGCAGGAAGCCTTTGTGAGTCCCTTTAAAATTAATTTTTAATAATTAACACTGTAAAATTATTTAAAAAAATTAAGTGAAAAGCAGAGTTTATTGAATTGTTTGGGATTCCTTGCTCTTTATGGTGATGTTCTGTTAGTAAGTTTTGCAGTTCAGCAATATGCCAATCCTGAGTCCCTAGTTAGCTGGGAGGGTGATTCACATTTGACATATGCAGCTGAGTTGTCATTTTGCAGCAAAAGAACAGGGCAGGTCATGTTTCCAGTGTTAATTTAGATTTGACATCTCATTTATACCTGGGAAAGGCTGTTAGAAAATATTAGAACACAAATAATGCTGGCACAGCAGGGTTTTCAAAAAGAGATTGTGTTGTCTTTCTTCCCACAAAGTTAGGAAATAAATGCACCTAATATTAGAAGTCTCTGTGATAATTATAGAATGATGCTACACTAGATATGGCATTCTCCAGCCATTGGTTTTCTCCCCAGGGAGGAAGAGGCGAGACCTAATGAGTGCTAACAGTAATGGAACTGCTTCCAGTAAGAGTAAACATGTTCTAATTTAGATAAAATTTCTGTGCACACTCGGATAGGAAATATTTCAATTTTATTGTCTGTGTGTATTTATAGCAGTAGAACTAAGTGTTATGAGCATCTCTGAACACCATGCATTAAGAAATTGTAACATTTAGCGTAACTTGCTTTTAGTGCCCGTATGATTTTATAGAAACTTTTATATGAACTTTAGTATAAAAAAGTTAAGTCTTTACTGATACAGAAGTATCTCACCCTATCTATAAAAATTGATAAATTTCAATCTTTTCAGTCTGCGCCGACACATATAGATGCTTCCGTGATGCTATGGTTGGGGGCAGGGGTGTGTGTGCTCATTTTACAGAAAACAAAACAAAACAAAAAATCTGATGTTTTGGCCATCCTTTTGAGGAACCAAAGGACACTCCTTGCGAGTCTCCATATGGTCTCCTCCAGTGAATTTGAATGGTGCATTACTGTTTCATGGTAGCTGACATTCTGGATCTCCTGTAAGGAAGAAAAAAGGACAAGGACAAGTATTTGCATAATTTTGTACCCTTTCAGAAGACCCTAGAATCTGAGGACAGGTGCAAAATTAATTTCCTGTGCACTATTTTGAATCCTATAGATTCATCTTAAGCCTGCATGGGATGCTTGAAAGCAAGTCACAGAAGGGCATACAGGAGTAAATGGCATTAGTGGGAAGTCTCCAATCCCCTGAACTCACCTGCTAGTTTTGATCCTTGATTTCTGTTGCGTCATGATAATTACAAATGCATAATAAAGCAAAATGGTGCTATTTGTGGAAAAAAATTCCTACCACTACAGCTGCTTACTGGTTACTCGCAACAATTGCACTGTTGTACATTCTGAATACCAAGATTGTTTAAAATACCAGAAACATTATGAAAAAAATAGTAAAGGTATAGGTCATAGAATCATAGAATCATTTAGGTTGGAAAAGACCTTTAAGATCATCGAGTCCATCCATCAACCATGCCCACTAAACCATGTCCTGAAGTGCCTTGTCTACATGCTTTTTGAATACCTCCACGGATGATGACTCAACCATTTCCCTGGGCAGCCTGTTCCAATGCCTGACAACCCTTTCAGTAATGATATTTTTCCTAATATCCAATCTAAACCTCCCATGCCACACCTTGAGGCCATTTCCTCTCGTCCTATCACCAGCCACCTGACAGAAAAGACCAACAACCACCTCACTACAACCTCCTTTCAGGTAGTTGTAGAGAGCAATAAGGTCTCCCCTCAGCCTCCTTTTCTCCAGGCCAAACAACCCCAGTTCCCTCAGCCTCTCCTCATAAGACTTGTGCTCCAGGCCCCCACCACCTGGTGAGGCCATACCTTGAGGTCTTTTCCATGTATTTGAGCAGGAAAAAAACGCAGGAAATAAAATGCATCTTCCAACTTAGTTTTGCCCACTCAAAGTAGAAATATATGTTATAACTGGTAACTCCTAAGCATAATACAAGATTTTTCCAGGCAACTAAGTAAGCTTCAGGTACAACACAAGATAGTCACAGTGGACCTATCATAGTTTAAATGTGTGCTAAAGTCAGTAATGTCAACTCCAGATGTTCAAAAACGTCCATCAAGCTCCAGAAATCCTTGAGTTATGTTTCTTTTTATTCATATGCTGGTTCCTAAGTTTTTAGGATTCCCTTGGATCTTGTTTTCACACAGCTGAGGATTATAAACTTACTTTATTTTTAATGCAAAGAGTGAGTTTCTCACATTCTTTGTCACATACCATGAAATATAACTGTACTGCTAATGCAAACTGGAGTTTTCTCTGGGTGTGCTGAGGTAATACTGCTTGAAGAAGCTATATATGTCTAGTAAATAAAATGTGATCCTGTAGTACAGTTAAATTATAGTTCATCCAAAGATGTTTTCAGCTAATGTCTTGATTCGTGAAAGGGGATGACAAATGCAATAGCAGTAAATGTAGGATGATGTTTCTCTTAAAAAGGTAAATTAATTACTTCTCCTTTATAGAGATTATTTTGTAAAGCTTTTCAGGAAAAAAAGTGCTTCTTAAAATTGATAGACAACATATATTTTACTTCTAAACTAAAAAAAGTCTTAATAAATTTGCTTTAAGAATTTTTACAAGTCCACCTTCTCTAATTAAAAACCAGGTCATAGTAGAAATCCAGACAAACCAATATATCCCCCATTTGTCCAGCAGAAAACTTTGAAATATGGTATTGGGGGGTGGGCAGGGGAGTAATTCATTACTGAAAAGGAAAAAAAAACCTTAAAATTTTAAAATTGCTTAGGGAGAAGTTTTTTCACTCCAGGCTACACCTATGTAGACAGCAGATACAATATTTTTATAGATAGAGGTGCACATATAGTACATTTCTGCCTGCAGAAATGGGGGACTTGATATGTCATCAAACAACAGCATGAACCTTTCATATCACAGGAAGATAATAGTTACTGATTAAAAGGAAAATTGAAAAACTTAGACTCCTGACTTAAAATCAAGAGAAGGGTCTGAAAAACAGAGCTGCTATCTCTTATAATTACAAAGAGTAGTCCATTTTTTGCAGTTTCTCCGGTCTCTTTGAAGACATTAGTCTAGTGTTACAATCTCTCTACTTCTCTGACAAGATAAACTAACAAATAATTACACTGTTGGGGGATTTTACAAACGTTGGATCCAGTTTTCTTCTTCTCTTTACTTTATATCAAAGTTGTTCCTGTCCATCCTGCCAGCTGCTTCTGACTTAACTGCCTGCAAGTGAGAGAATAGGCCATCATGCCTGATGATACTCTTAAGGCACACAAATTTGACAGAAAAAAGAGACCTGGAGAATTCCACTCAAGAGCTGACATGATTGATCACTTTGATGTGTATTAGCTTTCTTTAAACTACCCTCAGAAAATGACAACTCAAAGTCCAATTTAATGATCTCGGTGCTTGTGGTTCCTTTTAACTAAACATCCCTGTTGAGTCTCATAGGACATGCTCTTAAACACATTTATTGCTGATTATAGAACCAGCATGATACTGACATAAAATTCACTTTTAATAAATTTAGTTCCATATAAAAATTGTAAATTATTTCAGTATCATAAGACGCAAAGTCACATCGTATAATGAAATATGCTGATATAAAGTATATAGTTTAGGCATCTGAAGAAACTGCGGATGACTTGACAGTTGTCACGTTTCCATATTCTAGTGGAAACATATTTTAAACACTTTTTATCTGTGATTATTCTAATACTATGAAAAGTCTACACCAGTATTTTCAGGTCTAGCTTTACGCTTGAAATAGCAGTAAAAGTAGCTATGTGATGGCCCATGTCACAGTGTCTCATTTTGCAGGTAAAAAAAAAATTGTGTTGCAACCTCACTCTATTTCCTGAGAGTCATGTGGGATGTATTATATTTCCAGTTATTATCATTAATGGCCAGGTTTTGCAAGACAAATAATGGCTCATTTAGGCAATGCAAGCCTGCTATTCATCCTTTTTCTGGTAAGACTCCTTCTTGGGGAAGGGAGAAGCTTGTATTGCTGTGGGAAAGATAATATATTTTTCTTTAAGTGTTTTGATTATTTAAGAAGATTTGAAAAGTGTCTTCAGTGAAATAATAATCTGATTTACTTTTAAACTGAAGAAATGTATTTTGAGTCTCCCTTCTTGAAAGTATTTCATAGTTGCAAAAGGGAAAATCAAAGCATCCTGTTTTAGGGAGAAGAAGTAATCCATGTGCCGCTGATTCTGGCTTGGACCTTCAGTTTTCCATCATTTCTTATTCTCAGTTGCTCACATCTATTTCGTATACAGCATTAAGATAAACACAACAGCCAGGGCACATGATTTTATCTGAGCCAGAACAACTGCGGAAGGGACTCAGACAGTCTCTGTTATTATTATCCCTATTATTATGTACAAAGATACATTTGATAGGAAGCCCAGAAACCATAAATTTCAGTTCCAGCTCTCCTCTTAATTGCTGTTAATATTTCTATTTCCTTCACATTACACATGGTTCATATTTCTAACT
Source organism: Pandion haliaetus (assembly GCA_013401275.1). NCBI lineage: Eukaryota > Metazoa > Chordata > Aves > Accipitriformes > Pandionidae > Pandion > Pandion haliaetus. The sequence goes on from VYZV01017695.1 coordinate 50,179, forward strand.
TTGACAGTATCTTTCAGTGGTTCATTTTCACAAATAAAATATTGGACAGCTTCTTCAAGGTCACTTGAAGTAGAGCTGGGAACAGACTTCAGATCTGTATTACATTGGCATCAAGACTCATCTGCTTTGCCAGTCTTTCAACAGGATTATGGAAAATAATTTTTATATTGCAAAACATTTGCAGTTAGAAGTGAATTTGGATGGTGTGATAATGTTCATTTTTATGTTTTCAGCTAAGAAAAACTATTCCTCTGAAAACAGTTTTGTATTCATCTAAACGTGCATACTCAGAGCCTGTTATGAAATATTTCGCCCATTTCTTATAAGCAGGACATCTGCTGATGTAAGCTACAAAAATGTTAAAATTTGAGTTCGTAAGCTTGTCCTTCAACTCATTCTAAAAGATGTAACCTAAGTTCTTTAAGGACATGGGATGTCTCAAGCTATTGCTAGTCATGCATAAAGCCATTCCCTTGCAGGTCCAGTTTGAATACTGCACAGCTCAGCGGGTTTTGAGTGCCATTTCGATCTAAGAGATATTTGGCATCTCTATGCGATGAGGTTTTGGTGAATTTGTGTTCCAGTTCACTATCCAAGGAGCTTTGTTACCTCTTCAGTGTAGCAGCATCCCTGAGCATTTGCTGGGTTCGTGGCCCAGCACAATGGGATCCTGATTCCCTAGTAAGAGCTCATGCCCCTGGAGGTGTATTAAACTGCCTGCACATTTGCAAGGAGTCGCAGAGTGATTATTACTATACTTATATCTGAAATGAGGTGGAGAATTAAAAGATAGGTAAAAGAAATCTGGCTTGAACTTCTTGAAAGCCTTCATCATTTTTTTGCCCCAACTCTTGATTTTGGGCTCTAACTTACACTTTAATAACTGCGTTGGCCATTGTCTTGTTAAAAAAGCACACACAAAAAGTGATCAAGTTCAAAGTTGATGCCATTGATAACATAGGCATTTGTTACACCACAGTTAGCCAGATTCAGCTCAATCTCCTATCATGCCCTTTTTGTGTTACATTAGGCCCTAATCCATCTTTCAAATTACCTTCGGCAATTAATTGAAATGGCTCTTTCAGGGGCCCAACTACACCCTGTTTCTCATGTAATCAATATAGACAAGCATCGGGTTTGCATACTAGATCACTAAATTTAGGTAGGTTTAATTCAAGTCATAGAACTCAACAGTCCCTACTAGAACCAAACCCAAGGACGTGACTTTCCCACAAGAAATATTCACACAAGAAAAATACAAGGAAGAGAGGCAGAGCTCAAATACCCTGAGGCCCAGGCCATTGCCCATTACAAAGTAATTCTTCCCCTTTCACAAGAGCCCTTCACCACTGCAGGCAGGAAGCTGCAAAACAAGAGAGGAGTAAAATTGGCACCATACAGTGAGAAGGGTCATCAAGATGATTAGGGGGTTACAACATGGGGACGCTGAGAGCTGGGTTTGCTCAGTGCTGCTCAGAAACGAGTGGGAGTATATTGCTGTCCTCAACTGTACCAGCTGACAAACAAATTCCAGTTTGATAGGAGGGAAAATAATTTAGAGATAGGGTGAGCAAGCACTGGAGCAGATCTCTGAGAGAGGCTGTGGCATCTCCATCCTTGGAGATATTCAGAACTTGACTTGACATGGCCCTGAGCAACCTGATCTTACTTTGAAGTTAGCTTTAACTTTGAAGTTGGCCTTGCTTTGACCAAAGAGTTGGACCAGATGACTTTCAGAGGTCCCTGCCAGCCTAGATTATTTTATGACTCTGTCCCCCAAAGCTGCCTGACTTGGCAGAGCATAGCTGCTCAGCAGCCAAAAATGAGCTGTTGTTGTACAGCGCATACCTGCCTTGCCTACCCTGGGCCACTGCCTCATGCTGGGCTCTCAAGTTTTTTTGCTAAGCATGGATGGGAAGCGCACGTCAGTTGAGCCACAACATCCTTCTGCTGCTCGTCTGATACGATCAGCTCTGTGGTACAGGCATTATTATTTGGCTCCCTGTGGAACAGAGGACTGAATATGGAGAGTCAATGCCTTTGAATTTATCATAGGAACTTTGATCTTTCTGCTTGAAAGTACTTTCACAATTTCTTTTAAAACACCTGACAAAAATAGTTTGGTGTGGAAGCCAGCAGGTGTGTAGGCACTTTTTTAATGCATATATTAATTAAAAAATGAGTAGTTTGTGTTAATCTGTGTTAGGCTATTACAGATCTGTTTTGTACGGCGTTACAGATATATTAACCAGGAATATTCAACATGTTTATGAGGAATGCTTCATTGTGTTCAAATATGACATGGTAACATACTTACATCAATACAGATAAGGCTTAAAAAAATTGGGGAAAAGTGAATGTGCTTCCAGTGTTCAGGCATGGATATCTGGTGTCAAACAATTAATCGCATTGAGATGCAGGACTCTGTTCTGGGCTGCCATAGACTGAGTATAAACAGCTACAGAATTTGGCCCATAGTCTTCAGGAAGAAATAAAATGCAAGCATAGATAAAACTTCTTACATAAATAGTTCTGTGAAGTTCTGATTTCCAAATTTTGCAACAGATGCATAGTTCTCTATGATACATTACTGTCCACTTGCTAGTCCAGATTTCATTGTGTTTGCTTTGTGTTTGCCGGACAAAAGGGAGATAAGGATGGGACAGCTAACATGAAAGCCTCAATTTTTACTTATTTTACTATTTAGAACAGAGAATAAAAAGGTTGCACTTCAAAGATTAGACAAATTTTGTTTAATGTTGTTCAGCCACAGCACATAATTACGTCAGTAACGTTTTCCAAGATGCTTTGTTGTATTTAGTGTGAATAGGCTGCAGAAAATACATAAAGACATTAAGATAAACAACCTTCTTTCTCCCTGAGCACACCTGTCAGCAAAAGGATGATTTAAGGCCTTTGCCCAGAAAAGCAGGGCCGGTGTGCTTGACAGATCACAGGGTACCTCTGCTTTCTAAAGCAGTGCAGTCTTTGCTTTCCACTCCACATATCTTGCAGTGTCAAACAGGCAGATTTGGATTTGAGCTCCATGGCAAATATTTTGTCTGATCCAAAGAGAGTACTGAAACCAACAGGGACAGATACACATGCATGCATGTATATACATACAAAAATTGCACTGGCTGCACTTTTTAGTGTTTTGCAACTATGACAAGATGGAATTTTGTTCTTTTTAGTTGTATGATTGTAATCAACTTTTTTTTTTTTTAATGTTGTAAAGTGTTTATGTAAGTTCCTTATGATCAAAGAGCCTCCTAGACTTTGTAGCAGAAAACAAACTTTTCTAGATGCCCAGAAACCTACTGAAGAAGGGGTGAAAATTAGTGTGAGAATTATGTGTCCCATGTGGTATAGAGCACATATGTTTAAGGGAATTTAGAAGAGGTGCATGTGCAAAAGTAGTCAGTACCTAGGGATATTATCAGTTTATGCCTCATTTACTTGATGTTTTTCTTTCATAGATTTTTTTTAATTAGTTTCATGGAAAGGAGATAAACCTGAAAAACTTAATGTGCTGTAAAGTGCACCATCTTTTCTATGAAAGCATATAATTATAAAAAAAACTTCGCTATTTTGTATTCATTTTCCAGATTTTACTTTATTAATTATAATTTGCTTGTAAAATAATGAGGGGTTGAGGAGGTGATTGTACAAGTCTGTAGAAGAAAATCAGGACAGTTGAAACTGAATCATTAACATTACATTATGTTTACAGCTCTTTGTATGAAAGGAGAATTCTCTAATGATGACCTGCTTCTGGCAGCATACTAACTTTCCACCACTTTTTGCAAGTGGAGCTCAAAACCAAACAAACCCAAAAGATACAGATTCCTTAGCTTTCCCTGTTTAAAATACTGGAGACTGTTTCCTGTCTCAGGCATGAACCAAACAAAGGTTGGATTCAGGTTTAGGGAACTGAGCATGTGTTGCTGTTTTAGATGCTTTAAGTCATCCCACCTGGCTTGAAGCTGTTGCTCCAACAGGGCACAGCTCAGGTGTTGCTCCTAGTTTGTACCTGCCAGCTCCACAAAAATGTCTCAGAAACTGTAGATGCTTAGGGGGTCCAAAATGGCACAGGCTGCCTGTGTTTAGGTACCTGAATCCTGCCTCTTACTGTACCACTTGGAGGGTCATGTTGCTAAGGCACCAAACTGAGTTTTCATTGCAGGCTTTCTGTTTTAACTACTGGCAAATTTCTTCCCATATATTGGTGGGTTTGCTCCAATTCCATGAAAGGACCTAATATTTCCATGTTCCTGCTGTTCATCTGTCTTGACTAGATCAACTGGAAGGTTCCTGTGGAAAGATCTTGGGCTAGCATGCACCACAGCTCAGCTGTGATTTCAAGTGGGTGTCTCTTGTGCATAAGTAGTACAAATGGTGGTAAATGAGTGAAAAGTGGATAAACTGTTTGGGAAAGGAGCTCTTTGTTCTGATATTTGTAGTTGAAGCTCTTGGGGCTTAAACTGCCCTAAATTATAAGTGTCAATACACCCTATGTAGGAGTTGTGTGTGTTAATTAATATTAATGGTGTTAGGAACGGTAAATGAATTACTTTTGTATGGAAAGTGGTTTCATATTGCTGCATACTATACGAGCAATATTGCACTTAATTAATGTATGACTTTCTAGTAAAGGGAAGTTTTAATTAAATAAAGGAAATACTCAGTGGTCTTGGTGATTCTGAGTATTTTGACCCTTACTATCTTCACTGAAAGCACTTTTATGTATTTGTATGATACTGTTCGAGTCAGCTCAACAGTGAAACTTCCATTTTGGAAGAGGATAAAAAGGGACATATATTTTTATCAGCCTTGCAAGTTGTCAAGACAGTTAACCAGCCTGTGTGCAAAATCTTTTTCCTGCCTTCTACTATAATGATTGAAGAAAATGTTGTTTTCTGTCAGTGTCTCAGCCTACTTCTTTGTAACACGAGCGTTAAAAATTGTCACTTAACTTGTAGGTGTTTTGAGGAAATACATGAGAAGTAAAATATGTTGAGATCTTCAGATGAAAATGCTATATTTGTCCTCCTAATTATTGTCAGTGTTCTAACTAGTAAGATCTTGGGTCTGAGCTGTGACCTTGAGGTTAAAAAAAATACTAATTATCAGTCTTTGAAAAATGCAAATTAACCCAGCCAACCATTAAATTGTTTAGATTACATTTGATAGTATTTCATTAATATAAAATATAAACTCAGACTTTGTTAATATATGAAATGCCATTTAAATTAGCATTTACTCATAAATCATGTTTCAGATTTTAAAAAAAGCTTTTTTCTCACTAATGTAGACATTCTCATATCCTTTGAAAAATGTTCATTACGTAAGATATTTTATTAAAATCCAAATTCAGCAGAATACTTAGGCAGTTCCTTGATTTCAACTTCTTATTTGCAAATTAGTGTTTGCTTGTTTACTAAGTAGAGATCAGTGTTAAATTCCTGCCCAGAACTGACTGACCAATTAGTTAAAACAATTGGTGTTGGAGCTTCTCCCTGTGGTAGGGAAAGACAGCCACAGTGTTGTCCTCTGTAGATTTCTTTGCAAGACCTGGTCTTGGGGATGTCTCGAGCAGTATTCGAGTGAAAGAGAAGAGGTCTGACGTGCACCAAGAGCATCATTAGGGGACAGTGCAGTGTGGGACAGCCTAGAGGTACTGCAGATCAGGTGCATGCTCAAAACAGGCTAAAGACCATTTAAGGCTTTGGGACAGATCCCAACCAGATTCAGTCCACAGAAAGGTGGATTAAAACCAGTCTTCTTCCCACCTCTAGAATGGGTGCACAGCCCTTTCCTGTACTACATAATGGGGCAGTACAGCCTCTCCTGTTGTTTTGTGTATGTAAGAGGAGGCAGAAACTGCTGGGATTGTTTCTCCTTACAAATAATAATGTGCTATGGTTTCCCAAAGGAGCCTGTGTTCCTGTAAGGCTTTCTAGTACAAATCCTGAACGTTTGGTTTGCACCTGCCTTGTATTTGATCCTGTCTTGCTCTGTAAAGGCTGATGGCATGCTGTGTTCCTTACAGCACACCCCATGCCTGGCCTGCCTCATGTACCAATAGCTCACAGAGCTGGTGGGAGAGAATCTCTGGGTTTTTTTCCAAAGACCATGGCAACTTAGCAGTTTAATTATAGAAATGATGTTTCTTCCCCATTCTTGGGGGGAGAATCCCTTAAAAAAAGTGAAAACACCTAATTGTAGTCCTTTCACTGGTAAGGGTATCATCTACTAAATAAACTATATTCAGAAATATGTGTATTTCCCTGCCTCAGAAGGTTGTCATAGTAAATTTAAATTGCTGGAGGAAGTGGGTCATTGTTTGGACAGATTGCTAAGAAGCTTTTCTGTCAGAGTCCATGAGAAGGAAGCCTTTCCCTTAAACCTTCAGGAGTTAGCCAATTTGGTTAGCCCTTCCCACTGCAGCCGGGAGTCACTGAGCAACCAGCTTCAGCTAAAGTAGCCCTGTTTGTGCAAGAAAGCCTTCTTTCTGAACCTCCCCCTGGTAGACTTTGTCCTAAAAAAAAAAGAGATCCCTCAACAGGTTAGGCTTCCTAGTTGCATCATTAAAGAGATGAATCCAGCTGCTTTTCTTTTAATGGTCACTCTGGTCCCTGCATTAGAAATCAAAGGAGTTAGGACATCGGGCCTTGCGCTTTGTGGTTCTCAGGTCAGTGCAAGGCTCGTTACATCTGGGGCTGCATAGGGGTTGAGATGAGCAAAGGAAGGTGGGGATGAAGACACTTCAGCTGAGCAGCAGCTGCTGCAGCATCTCTCAGGCAGGCATGCAGTGTCTGCAGTCTGAACGCTGTAATTGTGGCTGCCACCCCATGACCAAAAGAGAAGCGTCTGCCTCCCCCAACTTTCCACAGAGCTGACAGACAAACTTAACTAATCCTTTGATAATTAAGGGGTGAAAATATCAAATCCCTAGACATAGCCATTAGCATCTTTTATACTGTCAAGTAAGTCAGTGGTGTGACGGCAATGTGACAAGCTGTGAAAATGTCTTTACCACACAGTGCAGTAGGATGGTACGTGGGAGCGCTGGAATGAAGGTTAATGCATGAATGGTGGAACGTAGTGTGCGGTAGAGTATTTCATCCTAGGCAGTATGATGTAAGTATCCTTGGATGATGAGCAGTTCCTGAGCTGTCCAGATTACCATAAAATATCAATATACCAATAATACAGCACACACAGATACAGTTTTCGTCTTTCTGGGGCAGGCGAATTTGCATTTTTAATTCAGAGGAATCTCATTCCTCTTATCCCAAAGACTGAGAAATGCTAAAACAAGATAAACAAGGAAAGCCTTTAGCCCTTTTGCAGTGAATGTTATTTTTACATTTCAAAATAGATTTAATTGAATGGATGAAAATCAGTTCCAGAAGCCCAGCTATGCAGCTGAAAGAAAGCAGGGTGATCTTACATTTGATCATCTTTTTTTTTTTTTTTCAGCTAAAACTTGTCAAAAGAATAATTTTGTTATGACAGTAGCTTTTTCAAATTAAATATCTGCAGCCTTCTCTATCTGCCTAGGCAAGAACAGCATATTGGAAAGTTGCAAATGAAATGAGATAAGACATCATTCAGCAGGAGACAAGCTTGGCAGTAGCGTATGAATGGGATACTGATACTGTACTTGACATGATGAGTGGGACTTGGAAAGGTGGAATATTTGGGAGTCCACTAAACACTGCCGTGAGGGGAGCTGCAAGCAGCTGGTTCACATACCTGAAGACAGTGAAGAGGCATGTTGCAAATCTGTTAATTAGTAGAAGCATACACCCTTCAGCTGTTATTATCTATAGTGATACAAATGGTGAATATAATGTTCTGGGCCTTTCCACCAGACCGAGGGCTTTTCTTATGCACCCTGTTAAATGTGGTGACTTTTCAAGGATTGTTCTTCCATTTTTAAGGCAGGGGAACTGCCTTAAAAGCACAGAACTTCTTAGGAATTTGTTCAAGTTATTACTTCTCACAGTAACTGACTACGGAAAAAGATTGTGTGTTTTTTTCTAGCAGCCATTGGTCTTTCATTATTTTTTTCTCTTTTTCTGACATACACAATGGGAGTCCACATTCTTATTATACATAACAGAATATTATTGAAATAGAATTGAAATCATAACATTGCTTACAGCTGTACAATAGTTTATAAATTACAGTATGTCATTCTTACTTTTTGGACTCCATTCTGTCTTCAAAAAGTAAAATTTGGAAATGGCTTGTTGGCTTTTTCAAAGACAGTATTTCAGTAATGTAAAATAGTGCACAATGTCATTCTGGTCTGAAGAAAATAGTTCTCTAAAGAAACCTGTGCGAGCATTTCACCATTCACGTTCCTTGCTGTCCTTCATCTTTTTCATAACATGATTAATTTCAGATTCCAGGTCTGTCAGCTCTACTAGGTATCTAAAATTGAAGCTGGACTATTGCCTTCTTACTCTTCAGTATTTTCTTCAAATGTGTACTTTCAGTGATATCTGAACAAGCCAATTTGTTTAAACGTTCCATTCATTGTCTCCTAAATTATATTTAGGCCAAAAAATCTCAGAAAAAGCTTTAAATTAGTTTTCTTTTTTAACCTCTGTAGATGTTGGCTGGGGCCGAAGTCCTGCTATGTGGTATTTTTATTGTTTGCATTACAAAGAGCCTCTGCAGTGCAAAGTCCAGGGCAGCTGGAATTTGCTGTGCAGCCTCCTTCACCCTTGTCACCCCAAACCAGTTTTTGTGTAGTGCAGACTTAGACCCATTTAGGTACAACTATGTTGAATATTTTGTGAAAATTCTGCTTGTTCCTCTGGAGCTGCTGAAGTAATTATCATATTTATATAAATCAGTCTTGACAAGGGTGTTTGAAAACTGCACAGTCGGAAATCATAACTAATTCAGCCTTACATACTTAGACCTTTTGGTCTCTCTTGTGACCATGTGCACTTCTGTAGTAGTACCGTTGAAGAGTAATTCAGAGTTTTTTCTTAATTTTTTTGGCTTGGGAAAAGTGAAAGTGCATTTTGACTAGAATAGGTGCACAAAGGCATTTAACAATTTAGAGCTGAAAAAGACCTTCTGTGCTTGAGAGCTTCCCTGGTTTCCTTCCACTCTGTCAGCTGGTCTAATAAAAAGATAGAATCTCTGTCTGCACAAATGTATTTTTAAAAACCTACCATATCTCTTTTTTGTTTCTCTCAGAGGGTTTTTGGTTGGAGTTGTTCTGCTGGGTTTTTTTCAGATTAGATCCAAGTGATGTTTAATGTGGGACCCCACCTGGAGTACTACATCCAGCTCTGGGGCCCTTGGCACAATACAGACATGGACCTGTTGGAGTGGGTCCAGAGGAGGGCCACAAAAATGGTCAGAGGGATGGAACACCTCTTCTATGAGGACAGGCTAAGAGAGTTGGGGTTGTTTAGCCCAGAGAAGAGAAGGCTCTGAAGAGACCTTATTGTGGCCTTTCAATACTTAAATGGGGCATTAAGGAAGATGGAGACAGAATTTTTACCACAGCCTGTAGTGCTAGGACAAGGGGCAATGGTTTTAAACTGAAAGGTGGTATGAGCATTGAGATTGGATGTAAAGAAGAAATTTTTTACAAGGATGATGGTGAGAACCTGGAACAGGTTGCCCAGAGAAGTTGTGGATGCCCATCACTGGATGTGTTCAAGGTCAGGTTGGATGGGGCTTTGAGCAACCTGGTCTAGTGAAAGATGTCCCTGCCCATGGCAGGGCAGGGGTAGAACTAGATGAACTTCCAACCCAAACCATGCTGTGCTTCTATGATTAAGGCAGCACTCAGCAGAGAGAGAATGCAGAGTTACTCTAATGCAGAGTTGAAATTTTGTGCATTATAACCTGGGGTTTTGCTTAAGATCCAAGCTACAGGAGACTGAGAAGGAAATCAGATTATTGCCTGAGAGTTGCTATTGACCTCTGTATTTTTTTTTCTTCCAGCAGTAACATAATACATAGTTAGACTAGGCTGGTCATAGGTACAGGAGCCTTTGATGTGCAAGTGCAACAGACACCATGCGTTTTGGAGTAACATCTTCTTTAAATCTTCTGCTGTACAGTCACAGATTGGTTCATCAGCAGTGGGCCGAGGATCACAGTAAGTCTTAATCAAACAATTTCCTTTTTTGTAGCTCAGAACAGGCCTGACTGTGGTAAAAAAAATCTATTTACTTTTGATAAATGAACTTTTGCTTGACCAATCTATACGATCACTGCATTTTTCCAAACAGTAGTTACCAGGTTGGTGTTGCCTAGACCTCAGGGAGTTTCCTCCTTGGAATACAGCAAGTCATTTACATATTTTCTAAATAATCTCTATATATGTCTCAAAAGAGCATCAATACCTTTCAAATAGCATGAGGTAATGAACGTCACTTTCCTTTTGCCCCAGGTGGTTTAGTCTTGTATGCAACGTTCTTGAGTTATAAATTAAAAATGAATACAGTACTGAAATTTATCCATAAAACTACTCAGAATAAAAATTAACTGTGGATAAATTAGTATCACTTGTCACAACATCAGAAGTCTTGAAAACATCAAGAAAGGTTTTGCTCATTTTAAATAGGATTTTAAGATTTATCTCAGCATTACTGTAAGAATGGCTAAGGATCACAAAACAGGATTACTAGTGGTAAAACCAAGAAACTAAGGAAGAAAATAATATTTTTATAGCACATAAACAGAATAAACAAATGTAAACCTCTTCTACTGTGTGACAGGTGAGTGTTACTTTGACTTTCATTCTACTTTAATAAAGAATAGAAAAACAAAACCAGGTCCCATTAGTGCCAAATTATTTGACATTTTGAAAACAGTACCCCGAGGAAGAAGATGTCTAATATGAGGAACATGCTCTTGCCATAGACACATCAGGCTTTGTCTAAATTCTTGTAATCTTACTAGAAAATTAACTTTACTTTCTGGGGCTATGTTTCAGTTACACTATGTATAGCTCCTGCCAGCAGCTAATTCAATGTTTTAATACTCTGTTCTATCCAGAAGTTTCAATACCAGTAGATTTTAGTCATTCAGCACAGATCTCAGTAGAGAGAATAAATGAAATGACCTTTTGAAGGACTACATTAGTTGTGGCTTTCAATTTACTTTGAAAGACAAGGTGTAATGAAGTTAATTTCATGCTCAAGTGTGTGCTTAAGAGTTTTTTTAAATACTTTTTGATGTTGTCTACCTACATGCACTAATTCTTGATCCATTTTTTTCTCTGACATGCAAGTGAAATTCTGAGCTTATGGTACTACCTAATGGGATGACATCATAACATACCATTTATCACAGAGCGATGAACGTAGATATTGTGAACTGTGCACCTTAAACCCATCTGGTTTCCCTTAAATTCTTTGTTTTATTTCATTTCTCAGAATCACTTATTGAGTATCTCAATTTGTTTCTGTCCAAGTGAAATGTCTTTTTTTAATGAGGTAAGTAAAGCAGGCAGTTGAGTCACTATGAATATTCTTGAGCTGAACTCTCAAACTACTGTTTTGACAAGAGAAAAGATACTACTTTCTTTTTTAAAAGCCTTCTGTGTATCATAGCTTATTACCTTTGCTCTTCTTGTTTCTGTATTGAATGTCTGCGCCCAGGCAGTGGCCAGGGGTGCTGCTGGTGCAGCCTCTGTGAGGAGAGGCTGGGGCTGCCCTGTGATGGACAGAGGTGGTTCCAGCTGGCTCCAACCAACCGCTCACAGGGCACAGATTAGCCCAGCAGTGACACTGGTGGTGCCTCTTTAAAAATGTATTTAAAAAAGGGTAAAAAATGCTGCACAGCAGGTGTGAGAGAAAGGAGTGAGAAACATGTGAAAGAAATAGCCCTGCAGACACAAGATCAGAGAAGAAGGAGGGGGAGAAGGTGCTCCAGGTGCTGAAACAGAGATTCCCCTGCAGTCTGTGGAGAAAACCATGGTGACACAGGTTGTCCCTCTACAACCCATGGAGGACCACAGTGGAGCAGATATCCACACTGCAGCCTGTAGAAGACCCCACACTGGGGCAGATGGACATGCCCTGAAGGAAGCTGCAGCCCACGGAGAGCCCATGCTGGAGCAGGCTCCTGGCAGGACCTGTGGACCTGTGGAGAGAGGAGCCACACTGGAGCAGGTTTTCTGGCAGGACTTGTGATCCCGTGGGGACCCATGCTGGAAGAGTCTGTGCCTGAAGGACTGTACCCCACGGAAAGAACCGATGCTGGACCAGTTCTTGTAGAACTGCAGCCTGTGGGAAGGACCCATGTTGGAGCAGTTCAGGAAAGACTGTATCCTAGTGGAGGGACCCTACACTGGAGCAGGAGAATAATGTGAGGGGGAAGGAGCAGCAGAGACAAAGTGTTATGGACTGGCTATATCCCCCATTCCTCATCTCCCTGTGTCACTTGCGGGCAGATAGAAGAGTCAGGAATGAAGGAGTGAAGTTGAACCTGGGAGGAAGTATTTTTATTTTTGTCCTTGTTTCTCACCATCCTACTCTATTTTTAATTGGCTATAAATTAATTTCCGAAGTCGAGTCTGTTTTGCCCATGGTGGTAATTGCTGAGTGATCTCCCTGCCTTTATCTTGAGCTTTTTCATGTTATTTTCCTCCCGTTTACTGTTGAGGGGGTGAGTGAGAGAGCAGCTGGGTGAGTGCTTGGCAGTCAGCCAAGGTCGAACCCACCACAGTCTCCTGCTTCTTTCACAGAGAATTTGGACTGTATCCCACTAGCTGAAAGCATGCACTACCTAACATAGCTGACTGAAGATTATATTAGCATTGGGAAATCGATGTGTGACTTCAATCCATGAAAATTATGTGTATGCCACTATATTGCCATGGCACTCACAAGGAAGAAAGCACACTGTGGAAAGATTCCTAAGATGTTTGCACTGGGATATGAAACACTGCCACCCATCTAAAATTAGTCCAATGTTGCCTTTTCTGACTTCTGAAATTTCATTGAGCCTATGTGTTCTCTCGTTGGGGAACATTGAGAAGACAGTTCTAAACATACTGCCAGTTTTAATTAAAACATCAACTAGTGCAGGCTGTTAAAATATTGGCTGAATGTAATACCCTTTTCAAGATCAACTTGCATTTGCAAGTCCTTCAGGACTGAAAAATACAAATTGTGTATTTGGTTAGGAAGGCAGGGCTCTGCCAACCATGAAAGTCTTCTGTATACAGTCAGTTTCTTTTCAAGCTGGGATAGTCTTTGAATTAAGTTCAGGTCAGCTGCAGTCACCTTTTGATAGAATGCCTGATCTGTATGCCCTTTCTGGAGCTATTGTCTGGAGCTTGTGAGTCTAAGCTTGGCTACAGCAGCATGGTTTTGTTTTGGTTTTTGCTTTGCCCACCCAAAGCTGCTTTGCCTATCAGCAGTGATTATTTGATTATTTTTTTTCCATTCTGTGTTGTGCCTTCACTGAGTTTTTTCTAGCTGTAGGAACTTCCTTAGTATATTCTCTGCTGTCAAAGTACTATCTATCGCTAAAATTAAGCATGCTGTTGCTAGGCTAGGGAATACATTGAACTCTGTTTTGGAGACCTTGCAGCAAAGGAAGCTTAACACTGACAACACTGTGTGTGACATATATTTGTCACAAAAGTAATTGCTGTAATTGCTTCCTCATACTCACTCTGGCTCATAATTTCTGCATGGGCTAATTGCAGCCATCATCATGTAATAATGTAGGGCAACTGGATGTCTGCAACACAAAGAAGGTAAAGTGTAAAGGTGATGTAAACCTACCTTTGTTTCTCCTTACTTTGGCTGTACCAATAATTTTGTCTACTGACTTGCTACAAAATATTCAAAGGTAATTCATACTACTGAACAGCAGAAGTTTCACAACACTGTAATTACAGGCTCTTGCTTGGAAGGTTTGTATGCTGTGATACTAGCAAGATGTAGTTACAACTCCAATGTATAAAGTAGTGGAAGCAAATCCCTAAGGACATTCTATACTAGGATAAGTGTATACCAAAATATGCTCAGAGCTGACAACACTTCCACATTTGGGATCAATTTTCAGTGATATAAAATGCTCTGGCTTAAATACAAACAGTCAGGACAGTTTCTCCACTGAGTGACTTGACTGTGATCTGCAGCTCCAGTAATTCATAGAGGCTGGTAGGGAAGGGAATGTAAACCAATAGAGTATCCAGTGCAATATTGCTGCTTTTTAATAGGACATATGATATCTACTGTAATTACCTACAGTATATTGAATAAAATACTGCTCTGTCCTGAAATTGGTTAATTGCAACAATCAATGTGTAGGAGACACCTTAAAGAGAAAACCTAGAGATAGGGTTAGATTCAAATTCATTAACATTTAAGTGAGTGTTGAGGAAAGAAAAGAAAGTGTATGCTGATGAAGTATGCAGATTTTATTAATTAGAAAGATGTTGCAAGCACCTCGAGGAGAAACAAACAGACTTAAGTGTGTTTCTCAATCTATATAAAATAACGGAAGTTCAGCCTGAAAAAGTGAAAACTGATCAACTTGTAGAAAGGCAGTGAAAAATACACACCTTTAGGGAGGTCAGAACACTTGGAAAGCAGTTTTGTGCCATGAGAGTTACATTAGAGGATACAAGATGCATTCTGAACTTGCTGCTCCATTTGTCAGAAAAAAAAAGTTTAGTGCAGCTTGGTCTTGCCTGTGAAATCCCTGAGTACGGTGTTAACACTTCTTTTTTTAAATGCCTCCAGTGAGAGAATGTTTAGAATTTTGTATCTAACCCTCAGCAACTGCAGGCTAGACAGCTGCTGATAAATTCAATAGTCAAAACCCTCCATCAAAACAATGTATAGTAGGATAATTTGAGATCTTTCTATTTATATTTGGGTTAAGTTGTGAATGAAGACATAATCAGTCATTGAGCTTTTGCAGCCTCCCAAATTAATGGGAGTTACTGGAAGGATTCATCCTCATTTAAACAGACTTTAGATAAGGATCAAAGAGGTTGTAACACCTATCAGTAAATTCAATCACTAAATCATCAAAATTGATCGTTAGCCAATAAACAAGACTTTCAAAAATGGAAGGTAACTTTGAAAATACTGCTGTTGTTTACTCATTAAGAATAGTAGTATTGCTAACATGTAGTCTGCATTTACAAGAATTTACTATTCAAGTTTTACACCTATGAGTGATTTACATTGATAAACCACAAATTGCCTTTATGTTATTTCTTTCAACTGAATAGAAGTCACATCACTTTATATTTTTGTCAGTAAAAGGAAATTAAATATTAGTAGTACTATGGGAATGTTTTTAATATATTACTAGTGGTGCTTGTGAGCAGTGTGTAGCTGTGTACACATACATGCACATCCTTTTATCAAAACCTACAGCAGTTTTTTCTTGTCTTTTCATTGATAACTAAAATGGCTTTCAGTTTTATTTGGGAGTCTGGCATATAATGATATTAAACTTACTAATCTCTTGAAATATTAGTGCTTCTTAGTACACTTATAAATATTTGGTATATGAAATAGGCAAAACAATACTTTCAGTGGATAATTCCTGCCATGCTCCTATGACAGTGAAATTAGTGAATTAACTGTGTTGTGAATCTCAAGATCATTGTACAGCGTATAAGATGCATTAACAGCAACTGCCACCAAATCACCACCGAGCATCACTTAGTATGGAAATTTAACAAAAAAAAACTGCATAAATATGGATTTGTAGCACTAACAGCACTCAGGGATGAGAAATCACTGAGAAATATATGCATGCAACAAGAGTCAAAATACAGAATGTAGTAGCTTTCTGTCAATTTGCCCCTCGCTGTAAACCCCTTGCTACAGTCCATTTATTGTCCTAACTCTTGATTCAGTTAGCCTCTCTTTGCCCACCATCCCTTGTCTTCTCCAATCTTTGTCTTTCCTTTGTCTTCATTAATCCATCCTCTTCTTTCCTATGAACTGGGAAATGGGATATAAAGAACAAGAGTGTTTGATGCTTCACTTCTTACCGTAACTCACTGAGATAGCATTAATGGGAAGAACAAGTCTTTCTTTCCCAAAATGGAAAGAAAAGCTTTAGACGAGTAACTACACCCTACATCTTTTAATTTTCCTGTGATATACCATTATATGGGATTCCCACTTAAACACCTGCCATCTCTAAAGGTGGTGCTCAATTCACCAAGTAGCTTCTATTACTTACTACTTAGAGAAGAAAGTATTAAATTAGTTATAAGATTGCTGTGGCACACATTGAATTCCTCTCTGAATGTCTTCTGGAAAACCTTTTCTAGTATTTATAGGAGACACACATAAAGAATGTGTTCTGGAGTGAAGCTGTGATTTGGTTTTTTTCCCTCTGAAGAGCTCTCACATTTGACAGATCTCCAATTTTGGTTCTCTTTTGTCTCAAGTTAGCAGCAACTTAACCACCATGTGTCTCTGTGTTCACTGAATGTAGGCTTGAAAGACCGACATGTTGGTCTAAGCTACTGACTTAACTGACTTAAGAACATTGGCAGCATTGGAAAAGCCCTCCCTAAGCTGCTGCATCCTTCCTGTGCTGCATGTGCCAATGTGTGTGCTGTACTGCATAGTATACATGGGTGTTAGTGCTTTGTTAAGCTGAGCAGCTGCATATTTTTTTTCTTTGTAGTGGAGTCTAGAACTTGATTGTCCTTTTGGCCACAGAGTAATAAATCAGAGAAAGGCACTGGGAAACCCACTATGCTCATGTGGCTTATTCTATATCCTCACTGGGAAAATTTCAGCTGGCCTTCAGCCAGCAGCTCGAGAGAGCCTAAGGTGAGAGTATCACTGAAGTCAGTGGATAGGATTTTTGTGGGGGTAGAAGGAGCAAGAGAGAGAATACTTAGGTCCAAATTACTTCAAAAAAATGAAGTAACCTCTGAAAGAATGAGAAAGACTTCAGGTAGATCAGCTCCCTGATGTACATTTTACTGAAGTATTTTTTGAAGGCTACAGTGTTTTGTTCCGAGGACTTCATTA
>VYZV01017697.1:0-22392 GCA_013401275.1 Pandion haliaetus
ATCATCACCAAAATTACTATTCCTGTAGGAAATGTAAGCAATTTAATGATCATTACTATATGAGTATAAAAATGCAATAACTGCAATAAAAACGCAATGCAGAAGAAATGTGTCATATTCATGGGAGGTAAGATACAATGCAATGCCAGTTAAGCCTGGCGATTTACATTAAGCGGCTTTACCGACATCATGCTGTCGGTATATTTGGGCAGCAAATTTTACTAACAATTACTTAAACTTGTTCCACCTGACTCAAGGCAAGTAGAAAGGCCTGCATCTAAATGAAACTTGGGACTATGCAATCACACAACTGTGTGTGAGTTCACTCTTTCTAGATGGTCAATGTTACCATTCGGGGCATGCTGCTCCAGAAGATTATCTTTACTAGTAAATTGTTGTGTCCTCACTTGTTTACAAACCATGCCACGTCTGCAGTAGCTGTCCGAACCTCTCAATAATTAACTGTACTTATTTTTCACAGTTATTGCATAGTAATTTAGGTATGATAAACATCTCGTACTTTTTACTGGGTGTAGGTAGCAGTTATTTGTACCACTTAATAGCTGAATTCATGCGGTGGCACAAAATATGAATTGTGCCCTATTATCAGTTTTCGTTCTGTTAGTGTATTGCAAGGGACTGAGCTCTAACTCCTGAACTTTTATTCTTTTTCTTGGGAGAGCTCAGACACAGTGAAAAATCAGCCGAGCCTTAGATGTTTACGTGAGTGAGCAGATGCAGAACGGTGTGATAGAAGACCCAGTTTTCCCAAAGTACGGAATGTCATGTAAACTGTCACTTTTCTAATGTGTGAAGTTGAGCAGCCAAAAGCACTAATGTTTTTGCAGATGTGTATTTTAAGAATAAGTGCTTGAATACAGGAAAGAAACGGTTTTTCCTTTATTAAAATTTCACATTAATGAATGACTTCCTTTTTTCAGATGTACCACAGAATTCGCCATTCAGAGTGTATTTACCGTGTAACAATGGAGAAGCTATCCTACCACAGTAAAAAGTANTTGGGTTATGGCTGCAGCTCGTCAGATACAGAAAATCAGGAAAGCTTATTTCAGGAAAGTAATGCGAATGGATATAGGCTGGTTTGACTGCACATCTGTAGGAGAACTGAACACCCGAATTTCTGAGTAAGTAATCTAGAAAAAACATGTGCTACAGAGAACATTTTGCACTTCCTTCCAAACACAACAGAGTGCCAATAACTAGGCATTTCACAAACACCTTCTAATATAAAATACAGCTCTGTTCCCGGGACCAGAGACCAGGCTGATTATCTCCCCCATCTTCAATCTGAGTGCCATACCTCTTGTGCCTTGTCTGTGGGGGTTTTTTGTTGGGTTTTGGGGTTGTTGGGTTTTTTTGGCGTGTGTGTTTAGTGCATCTGCTTGTGTTTCTTGAAGGAGGGGAAAATGGCCACAGATCTCCAGACTTCTGAAGATAGTTCAGGGTTATGAATCCCATGTGCTAGAGTTTAGATACAGCCTAAACTTGGAGGAGGACTTCCTATCCAGCCTCTTAGGCTTTCTCTGAAATAATTCAGTTACTTGCAGCTCTTGAGGATCTGCTGTGTGATGAAGATGTACCTCTGTCTGTATTTTACCAGTCAGTCCCCACTCTGCGTTAACACCAGGAGTCATCTCATGTTTTAGTCACTGGTTTTGGCCCAGGACAACAAATTCTACTGTAGTAACCAGGTGCCTAAAATCAGAAGTCTATGATATCAAGTCACCAAATCTAAGTTGTTTCTGTAAACCCGATCTCCAGTGCTCGCTCACTCCTGTCCAGCTCTGAGCATTGGTAGCTGTGAGCGAGCAAAGCATGCAAGCATATGCTTAACAGGGGCTGCTTACAGCTAAAGTTCATTACACACTGAAGTGATTTGCTTGAACGCCAGAGTATTAGCAGCTTGCAGGATTACACCCCAAGAGAAGCTTATTCTCTGCAATACAATTTCTTGTGCTTTGTTAGATGATATTATATAACCCACCTCCTCAGCAAAAATGACTCCTACTTGTGAAGATGACAGGTTTCATGCTAAATTATATTAACATCCTTTAGTTCCAAGCAATCTGAATACATTTAACCATTTTCCAAGCAATTCAGCTACCTTCAGCTTTCTTGCACCTGCTGTGCTGTTCAGTATGCCACATATGTGCAAGTGTTTAGCTGGGTTCAATGGAAAGTAAATAGAAGACTTGCAGCACGGCAGGTGCAGGGAAAGGGGTTAATAATCGAAGGACAAACAGTGCTGCTGAGCAGGTCCCTAATATTAGGCCTAAACATTGATATCGGGAGAGGGGAGAAGTCCTCAGGTAATGAAACATAAATAAATGCAGTATTAAATGTTTGATTTTTTGAAGTTTGGGCTTAATTTCTATTCGCCAGTAAAAGTTGACTTTTTCCTCTGTCAAAATCAGAGTGAGTCTCACCGAATTCATGACAGAAATTATTGAAAAAAGGCTGGTAAATACATTATTAGAGACACCATCTTTACAATTCCTGGGAGGCAAGTCTGGAACATTTTAGGAATGCCTATAAAACTCTCATCATCCCTGTAGAACAAAGATTTTTTTTTTTTACATTAAGCAATGGATTCTTAAATAAAGATTTATGCTTCTATTAACTAAACAAAGCCAGAGGCTAACCAGAGGCTAACAGTTGGACTCAATGATTGTGAGAGTCTTTTCCAACCTAACTGATGCTGTGATTCTATGAGCATACTTTCGTTGACCTTAACAGAAATACATTAACTTACATTGCTGGAAAATATAGTAAAGTCAATTTTCTGTGTATATTCAGAAACAAGTGAATGCTGTTGGATATACACTAGCTAGTTGTTTTCACTTGTTTTTAGTAAGAATGAAAAGGTGTTTGACCTTACTCAGCTGAAACTTTCTTCTTAGATACCACTTTGATATCAGTCCGTATGAGGATGTCTGGCCTGCCATTTTTGTCTACATGGTTCACCAGTCCTGTGGGACAGCCTGGTATGAAGTACATGATTTATTGCTTTAATTCTGTTACTGCTGTGTTTATTTATTAGGAAATTTTGAGATCATTATTTTCTAATTCAAGGCCTTATTTTCCTCGGAGTTTATTTACTATGTGTGGTCTGTACAGGGCTGTAATAAGCAGGCTGGATTTCTTGTCCCAGTTGCTTGGTCTTCAGTTAATAAAATTTGGGAACAGCCAGGTAAAAGAACTCATGATATCATCCAAACAGTTGTCCTTCCAATATATGGAAGTATTATTTGGTCCTGGTATGAGATTGCTTTTCAGAGAGAAGAGAGTGAGGATATTAAAGGCACTCTTGCCAAAAAGGAGAGAAGGTCCATGAATACTGGTTTCTCAAATACATAGTTGCTGAAATTAAGATAGTGGTTAAAATAATAGAGATATGGTTAAAATAATCCAAGATTAGATGTTATCTTGCTAAATTAATCAGGTATCGGTATCATTGTGCATTAATTATGAAGTGAATGATTTTCAAATGAAATGTTTCATTTATTGTCCTTTCTGTCAGTGTCCATTATCATTACTGAGATCAGTAGTCTCTTGGCTAAGTATGTCCCATTGCTGAAAGAAAGGAGCTGCTCTGAATTATGGAAAAAATCTACAGATGGGCAATTGAAAGGGGAAGTATCTCCCTGCAAAAAGGAGCAACATTTGGGAAACATTTGCTGGTGACTGTTTCTTCTTGGTAACTGGATGAATATCCATGCCCTCAAAGCATACAGGGTCTTTCTCATGTCGTCTTCAATGCTGTTCTTAATACAGTTCTCTACTACTCAGCGTAGTTAACTTGTTTCAATTCCTGACTGAATAGCTGTGGACGCAGGACTGGGGTTCAGATTTTCAGCTAAGTTCTGTTCTTTTCCTTCTGTCTCCCAGTCTCTTTCTTTCGAGGTGTAACTTTAATGGGAAAGAATTTATATCTATTTGATGTTTTTCAAATTAGTCTCAGCTTTCACAAAGTTAAAGAAACAAAAGTGAGGAAAATATTTGAAAAGGAGTTCTGTTGGTACTGGACTTGTGTTTAATTTCTGAAAGAACAAACCTTCTCAACCCTCTGAAACAAGTACAGCTATTTTAAGACTAAAATTTGATTTTTAATCTATCGAGGAGTAAGATTTTACCTTTATGTATACACCTATGTAATGTATAACTGTCCTGTCAAGGGAGGATTTTGGAGAAAAATCTGTGATACTTGCTACGTTTTCTTTCCTCTTATGAAGAAATTATATTTTACTGCTTTAATCAAGTATACAAAATACAGCAGTGGAGGAAGTAATAGTATTCTACATTGAGGTATCACTGATAATGGTTTTCCCTTCGGCTACAACTGTACTATGCCGTAGTAACCATTGAGTTGATACTGGATGTAGATGGAAGTGACTGTTGTGATATTCTGAACTATGATGTACTACTTTAAACAGTACTTCTAACAGTTGTTCTAGACCTGTCTGACTTAACTCTAGAATTAAAAAAGAAAGCCTAAAGTTATTTTGAAAGACAATAGGCCTCTTTTTTTGCTAATGTCAGACTAAGGCTAAGAAGAATAACCTTGCTCAGCACACAACCATAGAAATATGTTTTTCTATCTAACTGGCTCCACATAGTGGATGTATTTACATTTTCATATGCAGAACAGAGACATTCAGCTTTGTTTCAGCCCACACGTACTGCAAAACTAGAACATTCAATACTGCTTCCCTGAGATACCTAAGAAATTATCAAAACATGGAACTTAAAAAAAAGTCAAATCACTGTAACAGGGGAAAAAATGAGAATAAAGAAAAAATGAGAATAAAGAAAAAATTATCTGTTATAAGGGAAAAAGTCAATGACCTGGGATTCTGGCATCTTCTGTTCAGTTACGGGCTAAAGTGTAATATTCCCTTTTCGCCCCGGGCAGCTCGGATTAGGTACTTCAGAAAATTTTACCTGATATCTAATCTGTGCTCGAATTTCCCATCTGTAAACAAAAAGTATTCAGCTTTCCTTTCAAAGGAACGTCGGTAGATAAAGCCTATTAAAGATTGTGCAGAGCTGTGGTACTGCAGAATATGAACTCTCTCAGAGGTGTTTTTGATAAGCACATAAGCCCAACATAACAATTACTTTATTACTGCTTTTTATTATTACCTTAGTGAAAAGAGTCTTGATCGTAAATTAATTTTGCTTTTCTATATTAATAGCAAAAATATTAAAAAAAATCTCCAAGAAGTAATCCCATAAATGCTGTAAATTTGGGGCATTTTCATGGTTGACCAGCAATTACTTAACAAAATATTGTTTGCTAAAAAATGAAGAAACATTGAAGTGTGAATTTCTGTTCATTTGGCCAAACTGGAAGAAAAATCTTAAAGTCTTGGAAAAGTAAAATCTTCTTCTTTTCGTGGTGTCAATATGAAGTATCTCAACTTCTTTTATTCAAAACAATTTAAGCACTTGGTGTTTGACTGAAATTTTAATTTAAACAGGATTATTTCTTCAGTGTCATTTGCTTAAAACCCCTAATTTTCTGGTTTGATCACAAATGATGTTTTCAAATTGTCCGTTAGATGCAGAGTTTCACTATTTGACAGGTTGAATAGATAACGATTTAAAGAAACCACACTTCAAGTTTCTGGGAGCAGGGAGGGTTATGCAATTGTGTTGCCTGAGCTGTGTAGCTTGACTTATGTTCCAGAACTTTACAGATTAAACTAGGAGCATTGTCGTGTATCCACGCTCCTCTGTCCTTGCCAAAACTTGAATGACTTTTGTAATCAACAAGTCTTCTGCAATGAGAGTCAATCCTAGCAAGAAGAGTAAATCAAAGAGCATCCTTTCTCCTCTGTTGGTTATTTTTCCCATTCTTATTTCATGTCTCTGACCAAATTAATTTCTTTCTAGCTTTGAACTTGAAAAGTTATGCCGATTTACTATGTCTGTAAAGAAGAATTATCGCCGTGTGCCCTACCATAACTGGAAGCATGCAGTTACCGTTGCACATTGCATGTATGCCATACTTCAGAACAACCAGGGGCTTTTCACTGATCTAGAGGTAGGTGAGATGATTATATCAGTTACTAGATCTCATCAGAGGTTTCAGCCATCGCAGAAGTACATTTTCTATGCAAAACTCTATTTTGCTGTCAGCTTGGTCAGAATGTATATAAAGGTCCCCGCAGAGGAACGGGTGAGTAGAAAGCTTGAGAAAGGAGAATTATTCAGCTTCCTAATCCTAGTGTTTCCTTGACGTTTTTCAGGTCTGCCCACTGAAGAAGCACTAGCAGATTTGCTATAAGTCCATGTCCACATTTTGAGGTTCTTCCTGCCCAATTATAACCACAGTCTTTATTTTAATTATTTAACTAACTGTCAGATCTGTACTGAGGGGGAGGGAAACACCCTGGATCTTGAACCCCGTGAGGTGTGGGAGATCCTGAATAGGAGGACAAGGGTTGCAGAGATGGTTGATATATATGAGTAGAGGGGAAGGGTAGAAAGGATGGAAGGAAAACAGTTGTCCAAATGTGCTAATTCACTGATTAACTTTTAGTGTACAACTGTTTTCCTTAGCATGCGTGTACATATTTTAAAGATAAATGCATAGTGTTTAAAAAAAAATCAGGAAAAAAATTACTTTGAGTAGATCACTAACTGGTAAAGTTATAACAATAAAATGGAAGGTATAGAATGGTTAAATGTTAATATACACTGTGAAGAACTGTCACTTGTTTTTTTTCTGAATTATGGTAGGTACAGCTGGGAGTGCTATTATTAATACTGCCTGAAACTTCTGACTGGGAGAACCTGTTGTTTTCACTTGTGTATAATTTTGCCAAATACTAGCCATTTGGGCTGTAATTTTCCAAGTTCCGTGACTTTCTCAAGCTGATTCATTTGGGGAAATTTCAGCCAAAATTGTTTGGCTCTTAAAAAGAAATGTGCTAGGATAAATCAAGTTTTTGTTCAGTGTATAAGAGTAAAATAAAATTTGGTGATCTTTCAGTTGAACAGGTCTGTTTTTTTCTGCTGTAAAGCATGGACTTGAAAATTTTCACTGAAATGGGAAAGTGGCTGTCGTGGTTTAACCCCAGCCAGCAACTAAGCACCACGCAGCCGCTCACCCACTTCCCCCCCCACACCCAGTGGGGTAGGGGAGAAGATCGGGAAAAGAACTAAAACTCGTGGGTTGAGATAAGAACGGTTTAATAGAACAGAAAAGAAGAAACTAATAATGATAATAATAACACTAATGAAATGACAACAGTAAGAGTTGGAATATACAAGTGATGCACAACGCAATTGCTCACCACCCGCCGACCGATGCACCCGTTAGTCCCCGAGCGGCGATGCCCCCGCCCCAGTTCCTAAAATATCATATGGTATGGAATACTCCGTTGGTCACTTTGGGTCAGCTGCCCTGACTGTGTTCCCTCCCAGCTTCTTGTGCCCTTGCAGCTTTCTTGCTGGCTGGGCATCAAAGGCTGAAAAACCTTGACTTTAGACTGAACATTACTTAGCAACAACTGAAAACATCAGTGCGTTATCAACATTCTTCTCATACCTAGCGCAAAAACATAGCATTGTACCAGCTACTAGGAAGACAATTAACTCTATCCCAGCTGAAACCAGGACAGTGGCATTTGCCAGGCATATGCTGAAAATCGACAAAGCTGTACAAGTTTGAAAAAATCAGTATTCCGTTAACAACAAAAATCGGAGGATTGCAGCATCAGGGAATATTTAAAGCTCGGATAACCTTCAGTACTAACCAAGTAGTAAGCCCCATCTTCTTGGAGACGTAGAGTAAGAAAGATGGAGAGCAAAAGAGGCAGCTGTTCAGAGACACAGAAACAGCCTTTGTTTTCCACCAAACTCCAGGCAGCCTTCACCTGTTTGAATGCCTTATCCCAGTCTATGTTCCAGCTCTTTCTAGCAGTCTCCTTTCTTGAGACTGAAGATGAATCCAAGAAGAATACAGGAAACTGCTGAAGGCAAGTTTGGGTAGTTAGGATGGGCTGGTCTCAGGTGAGGGACAATGACATGAACCTCGACAGACTTAGAGATGGGAAGAGAAGTATGAAACACTGCAGAGGAGACTGTGATCTAGAGACTAATAGACCCAGAAGCTGGCAGTGGTCAAAGAGTTGGGATTCAGGCAGGGACAATGCATACAAGGTCAAGAACACTGAGATTAGGCATTGCATAATCCTGAAGGGCTGACACAATACTGACTTCCTGGGACATGGAGAGTGGGACAAGGTAGACAAGGAGAACTGTCTGGTACAAGGGACAGACTGATCAGAACTGTAAGACTGGAAAAAATATAGGCTGTAACAGATGCAACAGGGGAATGAAACTTGGGGGGAAGGACAGAAGATCTTATGCCCACTAGATCTAACATGTAGCACAAAGGATTCTGAGACTCATCTTTCTTTTGCTGTCAGACAGTTTTTCAAGTCTATTGGTTACACGTTTTGCCCCTCCTGATAGTAGTGAAAGGGGTATACCAGCTTCCTACAGCTGTTACTGCACGACTTCAAGTATTATAGGTGTGTGTGATCTTCCTAAGGGTTCCACTTCTGCTGAGGATCTGTGAGGGCGTGTGCTGCCGCATCTTCTGTTTTACTATGTGCTTTTTAAAAATGCACTTCACCAGATGCAATATTGAAAAGACATCGTTAAAAATAAAAGTGAAGGATTTAGAATAAAAGTGAAGGTCTCAAAATCAGAAATACATTTAGGGTTGCTACAACCTCAGTTCTGTACCTTGTATATTTGTGATAAAATCTTTATCGTCATTGTTTGCTATTTTTCCACACAATCATGTGCCTTTTAGTACAGTATACAGGTTGAATGTTGCTCACTTAATAGGTGGTTAATCAGTATTCTTTTTCTGCTTCATTTTATAGCCTTATCCTTGTTTACTGAACACTCATATGACAGAGCTGTTAAGTCTATAAAGACAGTTTTGTGATACTCCATGCTGACAGTGACTGCTTCACAAACGTTAATGAATGTGTTTTCAAAACACACTTGGTGTGTGAAAAACTTTTGCAAGTGTTCACATATTTTGTGTGTTGAAAGACAGATTTCAGGGACTCCATTTCTTCAGGATATTAAGAGTTAAATAAAAAAATCAGTTACCATCTTATTTGTTTCGCAGTTACCATCTTACTTGTTTCGCAGTTGCCATTGTCCAGCGTTTCTGTGGCTTACCTTAGTGACTTCGTAGGACAAGTTTCACCTAGGAGACTTGGTCAGTGTCTCCGAGGAGTGTTACGGAGGCAGGTCTAGCATCGGACTTTGGCACAGCTGCCTTGACCAGGAGATCATACATCTTATGTATTTCCTCTGCCTCAGTAACTGCACTTCTTATTTTTTAATAAACATGCTAAGGATTCAGTGGATGACCAGGCTATCCATTTAAAACTCAGATTTCTTCCTGAAGCAGAATCCCTCCAGTAGTATGTGATTGTGCAATGTTTTTTTAAAATTCATAATATATAAGAGGTTTGAATTACAATTGAACTGAGAATTTTAGTTCAGCATGTCCTCACTTTGGTGTTTCTCGCAATATTAAGGATATTTCTCCGTGTGCTTTTTGAAGGCAGTGTAAGCGTAGTGCAACTTTTACAGTATTTTGGGAAGAGAGTGACACCTATGGGCAGGAAAGCCATCTTACTTTTTCATGTTTATCTCAATTCTTTTTTGTAGCGAAAAGGTCTTTTAGTTGCATGCCTGTGTCATGACCTGGATCACAGAGGTTACAGCAACAGCTATCTTCAGAAATTTGATCACCCCTTAGCTGCTCTCTATTCCACGTCAACAATGGAACAGCACCACTTCTCTCAGACTGTGTCCATCCTGCAGGTAGGATTATTGAAATTGTGTCTTCTGTGCAGTAGAGTCCAGTGGTAGAAATAGGAGTCACATCATGACCCAGTAGATTCTCTGAAGCATGCTTAATTTAATTTCTGGATTGTAGTGCTCATTTAGAAGAGTGAGAGATTTATTACAGCAAGCCAGGTTCCCCAATTAGCAACCCAAGCACCCAATAATAGTGCAAAACATAGCTTTTCCAAAATCTTGATGTTATAAAAAATACTGTGTATTTTAAGGTCTTTGGTTATGGCCTGCCTTTGAAGCTTTTAGCTTCTGGGTCAATGAGGGTTTTTCCTGTGACCATATGGAATAGGAATTTTGAAAACGAAAAATCAGTTTCCCACTTACTTAGATATTTCTGGCATAATGTGCTTCAATAAAGTCTTCAGCCATCCTGAAATTCTGAATAAAAGTTCAAGTACTGGCAAAAGTTTGCATGAGAAGCTTGAAAACCTGCTGTAATAAATTCTGTGAATAGTAAATGTGTGGCATGAAGGAGGAAATGCACGCATGAAAAGTTTAAACTTGTTTCATTATGTTATCGTGCTTTTTTGTTATTCAGCAATTTGAAATAAAAAAAAAAACCTGAGCAAGGTAATATTCTATGAAAGAGAGTTCCTAATACCAGGTAATGTGTCTGTATGTTTAATGAACAGAAAACTACAAGAAACAATGCAGACATCTTTTGGGAAATCCAAGTGTACTGCTGACACACAGATATTTTCTCATCAGTGAAAATTTTTGTCATGCTCAATTACAAGAGTGAGAACTCTCACCTATGAAACCACTGCCAGTCCATAACATATTTGTGCTCACTGGTTTTAGTTTACCATGCAAACGCTCTATGCACAGACTTACCATGCTACTGTGCCACTAATTCGTTGTTAACTTTTCTTTCTTTCTGGTCTTTCAGGGGGAAGATATTTATTTTCTTAAATACCTAATCACCTTTTAGGAAAAATACATATTCTGTATTGTATTCAGAAGCACATCTTGTGATTATGGTTTTAGGTATCATATACATTTCATCAGAGAATGGAAGCTTTATCTCTGAATGCTCCATCATGTAGGAGGGTGTAATTGAATACTTCAGTGGTGGTATGGCATTAGATTTTTAGTATTCATTCTTCATATGAGTTTGTGCACAGTGAGCAGGTTCCTCAGTCATTAACACTCCTCTGTCCCACTATGGCTATGTGAAGCAGGCTTCAGTCATTCTTCAAAAACCATTTTGCATTTTTCCTGCAGAAATGTTGTAATCAGTGAAAGTCCCAGTTACCAAGAAGGCAGGGAACCTTTTTGCTTCCCTGCTGCCTCCTCACTTTGGCCATCAGCCCGAGTGAGGAAAGAGAGATAGGTGGTCAGGGCAGTAGAGTGGATTCAGGCACTGGCTACCCAAGTGCCCATGGCTGGTGATTAGTAGCAAAGGCCGATTAGAGCGGCCTTTTGGACTTGCTGATTTTTCATTTGAATCAACAAACCCTTACTGAATTCCTGGACTGTTACAAAAAAAAAAGCCAACCAACCTATCCAACCCTTTAGGGTTTATCTCAATGAGTTTTAATTTTATGTTAGTAACCTGCAGTACTTCTCACTGTTTGAAACTTTACAGCTGCTTTGCTTATCCACCTGCAGTTCTAGTGTACACAATACTTCTGAATACAGAGGATTCCATTCGCTAGCTTTAGCTCAGCAGGGAAAGAATAAAATCTTAGGAGCTGTACTTTGTATGTACTACTCGAAACCCTAAGTGACGTGCTCAGAAATGGCAGCTTGTCAGTACTTAACAGAATCTGTTCTTTTCTAGTAGTATGAACAGAAGCTGTCACAGTGGTCTTTCTGATAGTGCAGCTTCCCTAAAGAATAGAATCTAGAATAATTTAAATATTAGGACAAATAGCCTGTTCTCCTGGATTACCGAAGCAAGGTTGGGGAGGAAAGTGTCCCCAAAACCCTAAGTCATGAAAACTAGTAGTAGTCATTTCCTGCTCCCAAAGTGTTGATGTTGGGTTAAAATGTTCTGAACTTGTTTTTTAAACATCATGTTCTGTGACTTAGGAGTCTGTCAAAGGAGCATTGAGACAGAGACAGATTGTATTTTCTATTCATTATTCACAATAAATCTTCTTGTCCAAGTAAAAATGTTGGAAAATGATGTTTACATTCCAGATGGTGGGAGAAACCAAGCCTATTTGCACCACAGAGGATTTATTTTGAACAAATTATGTAAATGCTTGACAAAAGTCAGAGAAACTTTTTATGAGCTTCAGCCCAAATGCCAATTAAATGTCAAAACATATCTGCATTTTTGATGTATTTTAGTAATATTTTCCATTTGTGAATGTGCACACCTTGACATGGCTGGCTCATTCTTTCTTATTTTTCTCTGTTTCCTCTCAAAAGTAGGAAGACTTTTGACAAGTTGTTTTCCAAATCTTAAGAGACAGCGAATAGTGTTGACTTTTCAAAATGTGATATAGCTTCATGAGCAGTCACGGTGCATGGATATCATCAGTTAAATGCACAATAATACATAGTGGAAATTGAAAAGGGATGACAGTGGCATGTTGCCTCCATAGTGGAAACCGTTGTCTTTAGTTTATGAGTCAATCAGCTCATGGTTGAACAAAGCAGCTTTTTTCCCTAAACGTTCATATACATTAAAATACTGTAATTAACTTTGTAGAGAAAAATGTATTAGTAAATGCAGCAATTCCAGGCACATTTCATTTGGAACACTATGAAAACAAAATTATTTTAGTACTTTAACTTGGATATTTCCTTATCCATATTGTGGGTTTCAAAATTGTACTTCAGAGTGAATCAGACACTCAGTTTACCAACTTTGTGATGCAGTACTCTGGATCAGGATTGAATCACAAGTTCCCCAGCTAATACTGTCTGGAAGTGCTGTGTCTGGAGTGCTTATAAATCAGAGAAGAAAAAGCTAACATTTTTCTCTATTAATACCTTTAGGCTTCAGAAGGAGCAGTCCCCAAAACAGATCAGTGGCTTAGTCATAGGTTGCATGGCAGTATTTAAAAAGGAAAGATAAAAATGGGAATTTCAGGCTGTCAACATTTGAATTTGCAACAAAAATTGTCATTGGGCTGTAAAACCTTTGTAACCTGTCTGGTGAAGTAAAGACTGAAATCATCTCAGAATTCCTCAGAATTAGAGCTTGTGCTTTTTATTGGTTTTTTACTTTTTCATAGCTGGAAGGGCACAATGTCTTCTCCAATCTGAGCTCCAGTGAATATGAGCAAGTACTTGAGATCATTCGGAAAGCCATCATCGCCACAGACCTTGCCCTGTATTTTGGAAACAGAAAACAGCTTGAAGAGCTGCATCAGACGGGAGCATTAAACCTTAAGAACCAAGCACACAGGTAAAGCAGCAAACCAGTATTAGTTCACTATGGCATTAGTCCTAGAAAGAAAAACTTTACTTTTGCAAAAATATTTCTGTGTACACAGTACTTTTCTTACACATGAGATTTCTAAGACCAGCTGCGTGTAAAATTCCAAGTATGTAACAGTAATTTCTAGTATTTTATATTCATGTGTCACTGCCTTTGGATGTCAGCTGCACAGTTCAGTGACAGATCATCTGCAGAGGAAAGTTGGTGCACAGGCAGTTAGGTGGTGGGGAAAAAGGTGTAGTGCAATAATTACTTTTATGTCAATATTTTTATTATTCTGTCCACATGCTTTTTTGGAAAGAATTCTGGTCAGATCTCAACCTTTATGAATTGACAGCTCTAAGTTTTAAAAATGTACATTTACATTCATAAATACATGACTCCGTTCACATAAGCAAAACATAATGCACCCTGGATGAGAGGTGTGCCTCATAAGAGGCTTCACTGAAGTGCTCATGCAGCCCTTCAGGGCTTCTTTACTGGAAAGTGGATCCTGTCATTAATCTAATGCAGGGAAAAACTGGAGAGGTAATATGGGAAAATACCGAGTCAGGATTCTGATTTCTTGTCAAAAGGAACCTTGGTACTTGGGTCTTCTTTCTGAGGAGTTTTACAGTCTTTTTTTCCAGTAGTTTTGAATAAATTATTACAACACTGTAGGAAGGGCAGTTTTTAAAGGCTTATTTCCCAGTATGAAACTGAAACTTACCAGACTTGAATAAACCTCAACATCTTAAAAAGACAAAGATATAGTAGCTCCTGATAATCTCAGAATGAAATTTACCAGAAATCTTCAATTTAGGGTTTATAAAATTTAAATAGGATCACAACTATTTAGTGTGTGATTGAATATTATATTACGCTGATTTTTTTTTTTACCTGCCCTCAGACCATTTTCAGTGCAAAGCCACATGCCCGAAGGTAGGACATCAGTTCGTAATGTGGCTAAAGAATCTGAGACTTATAGTTGTTATCTGTACATACAGTGGAATGCTAAATTTGTCCCTTACATGGCTGATGAATCCTCTTGCTTAACTCAGGGGAATTGCACTTTGCCATTTATCTGTTGATTATATTGTGTATTTGTGTATTTTCCCTGGTATATTTGTCTGTTGGTACAGTTTTAATGACTGCCATGACACTGGCATGCAAGTTAGCAAGTTGTATGCTTTTTCCATGGAGCAGGCATTATTAACAAAGATGCAGGTGTCCTTAAGTGTCATCTTAAGTTCTCCATTGGGTGGAAAACACAGGAAATCATTCATTAATTTGCCAGTTTTCTTTATAAAACTTAGATTCATAAACCATAGGTTTGGGTAGTAGATGAGCGCTAGAAAAATGTTTAAATAAGCTTTTTGTGTGTGTGCGCCTTATTCTAATAATGATTATAATCCTACTGAAGCTGTTTAGTTATTCTGTGAACAGGTTTGTCAGTGTATAGAACAGAGTTATGTGTAGGATTCTTGTTCTGTCAGGGTCAGAGTTCATTCCAACAAAGCAATGACAGAACTCAGAACTAGACTCAGAGCTAGTTTTTCCTCTTTTTGGAGCATGTGTTCCTCTCTCTTTAAAGAACAGAAAGAAACACAGCAACAGGATATGCCATCTTTCTTTTTACAGACTTGTACTGTATTTTCAGAAAATCAAGGAGGGGTGTGCGAGTGTTTTAACAGGCAGGCATTCTTGTGTAGTTTGCTATGAATGTGATTGTGCAGAGGATAGTCAATGAAGTCTGGTTGCAAACGATGCAGGGAATACTACAGGGAACATAATATGCAATTCATGTGATGCCTTACCAATGAATCGTAAACAAGGGAGGAAGAAACAAGCAAGCTGGGAGAAATTTTGTAGTATGTATACTTTACTACTGATTGAACTGAGGAAGGGCAAATAAAAACTTTGCAGTGTGATCATTAATTCTTTACTGAAATTACAATTTATTGCAATTTTATTTTAGAGATAGAGTGATTGGTCTGATGATGACGGCTTGTGATTTGTGTTCTGTAACAAAGTTGTGGCCAGTTACCAGACTGACGGCCAACGATATATATGCGGAGTTCTGGGCTGAGGTATGTGTGTTTCTTTTGTTTACTGTCTTTATAAATGGAATTATCCAGGAAGAAAAAAAGCAACCATAAATATGTTTCAATCGATATCTCAGCGTGCTTGTTTTAAAGAGTGCTCATTGGTGCATGCATGTGTTTTGTTGTTTACTCTGAAGCTATTTAAAGAGCTGAGTTAGCTTTCTAATTTTCCAGCAGTGTTTTTTCTCTTGGTTAAAGATGAGTTTAGAAAGTATGTCATAACATAAAGTGACCAAGTAACAGAACAGAGAAGAAAATCTGTAGAGGTTTTTTGAGTCACCAACTGTGGTTTTGTGAAGGATCTATTTCTATTCTAGAAATCCAAAATACGAAACCAGCTTCCAGGTCAGCTGCCTTGAAACACACTTATAAAGCTTTAGTATGAGTCCAGGAAATGCTAAAGCAAATGTAGCAAACCTTAAAATTGTTCTGATCTGACCATTTGAATCTTCTTTGGGAGCCAGCCCAACAACTGGGTCTCAGAGAGAGCTGATATTTTAATATGCTGAAAGTTACTCCACAGGTAAGATGTACTGAGAATTGAAACAAGGCATTGAGCTGTGCTAATGTAATCATGTTCATAAATAAAGATGCAATCTCTCACGTGTCTTATGCTGAGGATTAAATGTTCTAATTGTTTAACTTTTAAAATGGAAGTGACTGCTTTAGGGATAAGGAATAAATTATGAGGGTGTTGCATAGAGTTGAGATAAGCCGATTTAGAAGACATGCTGTATTTTCAGAACTACTATTGCACGTGTGTATCATAAAGTGTTGTTCTTTCCTGTTATGTGCCCTGTGGAAGTCTGCAGAATTCAGTGGGCTTATTTCTGTTTTACACTGGTGTAAAATGGAAATCAGGCCCACAGAGTTGATGTAGCATGCGTATAGTGGGCAGATTGTTGTCCTGCCTGTTGCATGTTGTCGTGGTTTAACCCCGGCCAACAACTAAGCACCACGCAGCCGTTCACCCACTCCCCCCCCACACCCAGTGGGATGGGGAGGAAACCGGGAAAAGAAGTAGAACTCGTGGGTTGAGATAAGAACGGTTTAATAGAACAGAAAAAAAACTAATAATGATAACACTAATGAGATTACAACAATAATAATAAAAGGATTGGAATATACAAGTGATGCACAATGCAACTGCTCACCACCCGCCGACCGACCAACCCGGAAATCCCTCCTCCACCACACGCCCGCCGCAGTTCCTAAAACGTCATATGGTATGGAATACTCCGTTGGTCACTTTGGGTCAGCTGCCCTGACTGTGTTCCCTCCNGTATAGTGGGCAGATTGTTGTCCTGCCTGTTGCATGTTCATTATGAAATTCAAGATGTGCATGGCTTGGGGGGTGTTTTTTGTATTCACATGTTCTCATTCTCTTAATTATGAACAGCTCAGACTACAATAAAATATTTGAAAAATGCAGACTGTATAAGCTCAAAGATCTAGTTCAGTACTCACTTTCTAAAATGTCAGCACTAGAAAGCGAGTGTCCTTGTAAGTGATATAATAAAGGTATAATGTTGATGTGCCTCACTGATTACATACTCAACTTTTTTGCTTACAAGTAAAAAGACTTTTTAATGCAGACCTTGTGAACTCAGTGGAGAAGGAAGGATCAAACTGATTTTTCCTACTCAACAAGCATAAAGATGGAATTATGGACATAAATGAGCATGCCCAGACTCTAACCTGTTTTGTAATCCAAGGATGACTTAATTAAGGTGGATCTTGTTATATTGCTACTTCATGGAGCAAATGTAAATTAGAAGTTATTGACAGAAATTGAATTCTGTAATTGGTGTTTTACTAAATCCTCTTTAAGAAGAGGTTATCTGATATATGGCAGAAGTTGAATATGTGATCTAGTCAGGATGGCTGACAAATCCGGCCACAGGTCTAAATGCTTCTGGAAATTGGAAAGCTGGAGACAGATACAGAGAAAATCCTCGGAAAGTGAAACCAATAGAAAGTTTAGATTGTGTTTCACTGCAGAAATTGTTACCTAATTGGGGAAAAAGGTAAACTCTAGACAAGTATATTTGGCTAGATTGAATGGTTATGTTACGTTTCTAAAAGTAGGATAGAATGTTGCTTTTAATTACTACTGAGTTCATAACCTTAGGATGTTGAATGATTTATTCAGAGCATTTTTATAATATTTCTTCTTTGTGTAATCATTAACTAAAACAATAACTGCAGAAGAGGTTGCAGCAATTTTGTGGAGTATCACACTGATCTTTTTTCCTTGAATGAAGCCCAGTATAGCTAGTGTTTTCAGCTCAGATCTACCTTGATATCACTCAGTGTGAAGCTTTCCCACAGTGCTACAACTCAAGCAAAATAATAGGTTTGCTGATCAATTGTATAGGATTACAAGCTTGTATAAGATTTGTCTGCTGTGATTTTTTTTTTCTTGTGAGATATGAGGCACTAGGCAATTAGTTGTTGAACCCTTTCTGCAGTATTTAAGAGACTTACAAGCCAGTCATTATAGCCATACTCCAAGTATGATACAAACTTCTTTGCTTAAAATTTCAACTTTAACTTTCTGATCATGATCATAGCTATGAGGATAAAAGCAGTATTTTTTATAACAGTGTATCATACATATGTTTGCACATACTGAACACAAGAAAGCACTTGTGTTTCTAGTGCATGTGTTTCATCTAAACATAGTACTTTTTTACGGTGAGTGTGGTCGACCAGTGGCACAGGCTGCCCAGAGAGAGTGTGGAGTCTCCATCATTGGCAATATTCAAAACCTGACTGGACACAGCCCTGAATCAGCTGCTTTAGCTGATCCTGCTGGGGTAGGTGTGTGGGATGGATTGGATGATCCCAAGAGGTCCCTTCCAACCCAAACCATTCTGTGGTCCTGTGATAGCTTTTTTCTTTCAGGGTGAAATGGTGAACATAAATCTGAGCTTTGCTCAGTGTTGGCATAATCAGTCAGAGGCTGGACAGCTTACTCAAAGCTCTGGCTTCAACTCTCAAGCACTTGATATTAATCGAAGAGCTTAAAATCATATGATGCTAAATGGTTTAGTGTTGAGGCTCTTATCATTAAGACTATGGTAGCTGCAGACAGTCTTGGATCAATCAGTTGCAGTACTTCAAACAAATGGGAAAAAATTAAATATTATTTACCGGGGAGCACATAAAACCAAAATTTGCTTACAGTTCCTAAATCCACTGAATTTCTGTGCTTGGAGTTGTTACAGGCATCTTTTTTTTTTGTCAGCTGAGGAAGGAGGCCTTTCCTTTTGTTTCTTTCAACAGTAAAATGTCTAACAGAGACTAGATTTGATGATTCTAGCCTCTCTAAGTACTTGGTGAAAGAAATACGTGATATGAGAGAATAATACAGACAACAATTCAAAAATAGCTTCTTGACTGCATCTCTTGTTGGTTAATTGAGCAGGACCATAGTTAATAGGTGATGTTGAGGCCAAATATGCAAGAGGGAACTGACTTCCAGAAGTCCCCACCTTTTCTACACTCAAGATAGTTGCAAGACAGTCAAACAGAAAGATGCTCTGCTCAGGCCAGAATCAATTTATTATATTGCAGACTTCTCTTTGAGTAAAGGTGCCAGAATCCTCCCTTGGAAGGGCCATTGGCACTTGAAACGTGGCTTGAAAAAATCTTATGAGAAAGGTGTAATAAATCGTCTTCTGGAGACGCCTTCACTAACTGTAGCAGAAACATAGAACATGGAATTAGGGAATGTCCCAAGCTTTCAGACAGCTAAGCCTCTGTAAGCTGAATCTCACATTAGACACAGATAAGCAAATGTTGTATGAGCAGTTATCCTGCATAAACTTTCTCCCTAACTAAGGTGTAGTGGGTTTGGCTGGAATGGAGTTAACTTTCCCCATAGCAGCCCTCATAGTGCTGGCACTGACTCTGTTGGACATGGGGGAAGCTTCTGGCATCTTCTCACAGAAGTCACCCCTACAGCCCCCTGCTACCAAAACCTTGCCATGCAAACCCAATGCATAAGGTTAGCAGTTTGAAGATGACATTGACTTTGGAATCTCAGACAAGAGCAGCAGCCAAAAGCAACCATTGCTGTGGCTGTAGTTGCCTTTACAACCTCAAGATTAAACATCCGTGGTGTTTTGACATTTTGACAATGCAGTTGAGGCATAAGACTTGGCAAACTTCAATTTATTACAGAAAGTAGCCAGCTACTCATGGATTTTTAAGGAGTAATTGTGTTCAGGCCCAGTATAGTGCTCAGAAGTGTGTTTTGGCTGCTCTGCTGGTAATGCGTGAAATATAAGGAGACAGTACATTACATATATCTGTTCTTTGGATATACCGCATCTTTCCCAGTATTCCCCTTAAGACTGTAGAGGGATAACATACGTAAAGAAAAAAAGGCTGTTTGACAGGCAGCTTCTTTCTTCAAAGCAGCATGGTCAGACTTGATTGTTGACAAAAAGGGCACATTATAAATTCATTTGTTTTACTCAGCTTTTCCTTGGATAGGTGAGCTGTGTGCTACTGGTCAGTGTATTACAGTGCTTTAAACAGGTAATGTTTCAAAAGATGAAACTACCTATGAATAGAACAGAATAGAATGAACTGATTTATCTGGTTTTATTCTTCCAGCTGCTTTTTATTATGGAGACACCCTTGGAAACAAGGAAAACGTGTACTTTGGCTC
Organism: Pandion haliaetus; assembly: GCA_013401275.1. NCBI lineage: Eukaryota > Metazoa > Chordata > Aves > Accipitriformes > Pandionidae > Pandion > Pandion haliaetus. The sequence goes on from VYZV01017697.1 coordinate 20,084, forward strand.
AAAAACTTCATTTTCACGTTCTGCTATTTACATTATCATTTAGGTGAATGTATAAAATGAACCCATCCTTAGGCAGTTTTGAGATTGCCTTAGACCGGTACCACACATTATTTTAAATTCTGGATTTTTCAATTGACACACAATAGAAGATGGAAATTAATTGAGATCTCGTAGTCTTGATTTTTGTTTTCCTAATCTCTCTCTCTGCTTTTTTCCAGGGTGATGAAATGAAGAAAACGGGTATTCAACCTATTCCTATGATGGACAGAGACAAGAAAGATGAAGTCCCTCAGGGTCAGGTATGAACATGGTATAAAGCATGTATGGAAAAAACATTTTACATATTAGTGAATGTTGCATGTGACATTAGGGTATGTGGGCTGCTGAGTTCTATGTTCTGTATGCAAAACAGGGTTAATTTTTTTTAAGTGCCAGGGGATAACTTGTTTTCAAACGTTTACTTTAAGTGACAATGTGCTCTTTGCTGTTGTCACCTGTTCCATTCTTTGTACTTGTAACTCTAGCTAAAACCACAATCACCTACAGTTTTGAGAAGTGTCAATAACACTTTTTCAACTTAGGAAGTGGTTACTTCAGCCCTTAGATAAAAGGTTTCACTGTTTTATCCTGAATGCAAAATTAACTTCATTACCTTTTCCTGGTTAAAATATTCAGGTTCAGATTTCAAAATATTTGTAGTTTTAGATCGATACTTCTTCATTAGCTTTTTGGATAACTACAACCCCTGCTTTTTTACATTCCTAAAAAAAAAAAAAAAGAATAATGTGAATAGTTTTTTGAGGATAAGCAATAAAGGGTGTATTTCTAAGAGCCTCAGTCATCTGTTTTTCAAAGTCTTTAGATACTGATTTTCCAGTGCACAAATATGCAGAAGTGACTGCTTTTTTATGCTTTCCCTAGGGAAGACTGGTATTTTGTAAACATAAATTTGAGGGGAAAAAATTAGTCTTTGAACTAACTTTTTGGGGTAAAAGAAAAAAGCAGCTTGTCCTTTGATTATCTGAGCAGAGAAAAAGAAATTTAAATTGTCCATTGTTCATTCATGTACATATATATATGTATGAGGTTTTTTTTATTTCAGTGGCACTTAGAAAGCATTTCATGAACTCTCATATTAGCAATAATATTTAAAGTAAATTAGAAGTGACAAAGTATCACAAAATCCGTGTAGATTAATTACTTGGTAAGCAAGACTATGGAAATTTTTATACTCTGACAATTTACTTCATGTGCTCTATCATATTTTAGCATGAAAACTATTACCCTTATTATGGTAAGGAATTAGCAGTTAATTTACTAAATTTGTGTGTTTAGTATAAGCCTAAAAAGAGAAGAAACATTTTTCTGCACTGTGTTTATTTTTCCACACACTATATTAGTTATCTTTGAACATCTTGAAAAGTACGCAGTATTTTAGTATGTAGTCACCTTGGCGTTTGTGAAAGAATTGTTAATGGGGTGAAAGCACAGATCTAAGAAATAAGCTGGTTTTTTTCTCTTTAAAAAAACTGCAGTAAGTATTTTTCCAGGTACTGTCTTAATCAGATTCTTTTTTACTTTGTGCTCTGTTTCATGCTTCTTAAGAGTATAACAGTAAAATAATAAGCAAAGTAGGACGTTAAAAACCGACTTCAGGAGTATAGTTGTAGCTGCTGTATCTTACAAGAACTTTACAGCAAAATGTGAGATATAGGACATATATAATTCTGTGAAAGTAACCATTCCTATATTTATGTAGAGACTGAAGAAATTAATAAAGCATAATCATCCATTTCCTTGTGCTCTAACAAAAAGCATTAATGAGTATTTTTATGTGGATTTTAATTAAAGCTTTAATACCTTATTTAAATGACAATTATGTTTAGGAAATGAGGTTTCGTATAAACATGTAATCTCTGAAAAAGACTACTTCTGCCTCAAGTACTCATCTTCGATGAGAACAGCACATACTTCACTCTTCCTCTCAACTTGGCTGGCTGGATCAGTTGGTCTCTGTTGTGCTTTACACCCTTTGCAACACAACTCACATAAGGTCTCCAAGCTGGATGTCTTCCTACTGTGGAGCCTGCACTGAGGATTTGTTCCTGACTCAGCAAGGATCCCATTACCCTCTTTTCTGCCCCTCCTTTTGAAACCTGTGAAGAAAATAGGAATGCCAAAACTATGCAGTGACCTGAAAGCCCTTTTAATAAGCAAGTGAAGCCAGCCTGAGTAATGAAGGGAGAGAGAAGGAACAGTTCATGTGCCTCAGCCATTGAAAGCTCATCCCAGAAATACAGTTTTCAAGT
>VYZV01017697.1:34329-48120 GCA_013401275.1 Pandion haliaetus
TGATATAGTTCAGTTGTAAATAAATTCACAAACCAAACAGCCAGTACATTATGCATATATGGGTGTCCTATTGTGAAACCTGGTTTTGCTTTTACTGCTGGCTTTAGCACAGCAAGATTACTTCTGTGGATATGTAATTATACATATAAATATATGTATGATACCTAAAATATATTTAGAAATGTTCATAATTTTAATGGATATATCTATACATATACTTTGGTGTGAATATTACTGAATACAGAGTTTTTTAATATTATTTTTCATGTTTATTTTTGCTATCATTGGGAGCGAAAGTGAGGGATGGGAAGTGTGTGTGTGTATATGTATGTTTATACCACAAGTAAACCACAGGAGAAGGGGAGTCAAAACATAACAGGGTCCTTTAAAAAGGTAGTGCCTGTTTTTCCCTGTAATTGCAGTTTACTGCTTATGGTGTGTATCCCCAACATAAGTTAATTCTTTTTAAAAAAAAAAAAAAAAAATATATATATTTTATCACCTATTGCAAGTGCATATTGTCACAAACTGCAAAGGGATCCACTTTCCCATGTGCCCTCCTGCTGTCGGAGAGCTTACCTTGCTGTTGACAGGTACTTCCACACAGACCCTTGCTTTGCCGCTGTCAAACGGCAGTGCAGCTAATGCAGAATTATTTGCTACCTTTTGGCAATTATGGAGATACTTAGATGCTGAATTGTAGAAAAATAATCCTGCACCCAAATTTTTAAGGTTTGCTAGTCCAAAGCGATATAAGGCTTTGACAGCTGCCAATACCCTGAAAATACAAGGTAGGTTCAGGGAACTGTAAAGCAAAATTCTGAACAACACATTAGCAGATATTTATAAAATTGGTGAAAAAATGAGGAAAAAAAAATGCGGTGTATTTATCTACCTAATACACTGATTTGCTTCAAAGATCTCTTGCACTGTTCATGCTCAGTAAACAGGGTATTTGCCATTTGTAGACCTCAAAGTGGCCTTGTGTCTTTGTGACCCTGCAGGACCCTTCCATTTGCAGGGAAAGATGTTGAGCCTGGGATAGAGTTCAACCTGAGCTCTGTCTCTAGTTCTCAGCACGGTCTCCAAATGTTCCTGGTCTCCCTCCTCACTGAAGGAACTCAGCATTGCTAAGATGACTTGGCCAGAAACAGGTTTCCAGAGCAACTGTTTTGGTTTAACTAATGCATGCTAACAACTTTTACAAAATATACCTGGCTTTGTGCTGTTGTGACCAGCCCTTCCAGAAAGCTCGGTTTGCTGTAAGGGACGTGCTGCTAGGGATAGCTTTTGTGATGAAACAGAAACTGCCCTGACATTGAATGCATTTTTTAGGGTTTACTAATTTAAGTTAAAACTTTCTGAATTATTTTGAGGGACAGGCAATAGAAGAGGAATGTTTCTGTGACTAGTATTAATTTGGTCCTTTCCACCTGTTTCTGTATTGTTGGCAAGGAACTGTAGGCTGAGGTCAATTAACGACTTTCTGGTCAAGCTTTTCAAATTGATGGCAATCACATGCCTTTTCATATATATCTGCTTGTCATGCAGACTTAGCTCTTGTAGCACAGCATGATGCTTTGCCACTGATGGTCACTGCCCAGTCAGTATGCTTTCCTTAACATTTTTAGCCCTTTGTTACTGAAAAACATCATCGGAGACTTAACAAAAATCAACCCAGGAATATATTCCCTTGCAGATACTGGAAAATACCAATGTAAAAGCACCTTAATTGAAGCTCATTGAAGTTTGAGGAGGAAAGGAGTATTTCTGTTGGTTTTGAGGAACTTGGATACTTTCAAATAAGCCTAATTCAAAGTGCTCTGTAAGATCCTGTGCTCATTTAAGTCAGTTGTAAGGGTCAGAGACTTCAATGGATTTCACCTGCTCAACAAGTGTTGGAGATTACTTTGTTGTACTTACTCTGCTGAAGACAATTACTAAGGAGAAATTCCCCTTCCTAAATCTGTAGTCCCTCTTCTTCAGATTAGGGAGAAAAGTTCTTTTTTTTCAATGTGTTTCAGTAGTGCTCTAGGAGGAGTCTACCTGTACCATGGGTGTTGCTTATGAAGATGAAGATCTTTGTTTCTGGCTTGTCAGGAATGAGTTACAGAGAAATGCTTCAGAAGTAGTTGTGTGCATAAGGCCTGTTGTTTAAAAGCCTTCTAAAAGAAAGGGGAAACCTGAGACTCAAGGACTTTAAAAAGAATTAATGATACCAGGTAAAGTTTTCCATTCATGTTTTTTTTGCTTTGTAACATTGCTGGAAGGGCTAAATGATTTTCACCACATTGTCTGTTAACATTCAGCCAGCATTAATTATTTTTCTTTTTTACAGCAATGTAAACCCTGTGCGTATAGGTGAGAATATGATGTTTGTAGAGCTACTTCTGTTCCTCGAGCTGTATTTGTGCTGCTTATTGAAGCAACAGAAGTTGTTAATAAACACTGGTAAGCATATGGAAATGGAAAAAAATAGGGCTTATAAAATAAAAAAAGCCCAAAAAAGAAACTTTTGGAAGCACCTAAGAGAGTCAGCATCTGTCAGAAGGCTTTGAAAATTTTACCATCAATGTTATTAGCAGTGGTGAATGTGATGCAGTGGTGAATATGTGTAGTTTGGAATTAGTGCTGATGGACAAGTTGATCGTAAAGAAGAGAAGGGATATAACTAATGTTAGTTTCCAACTAGTGAAGTCCAAGTTGTTTTCTGCTGCTGACTTGTGTAGAGAAAATAAGTATTCAATATTGGGCATATTTTACATCTCGTGACAAAAAATCCCACCTTGCTGAAAAAAAATGTAGTTTCTCATGTGACTAGCCTGGGAAAAAGGCCAGTGCCATGTGCCTTTCCTCTTAACATGAAAATGTACTGAAGCTTGCAGAGCAGAATATTTACAGTACGTTTGGAAAGACAATGGACATCTGTTAAGGTGCTACTTATGGACATGGGGGGACTAAAGTCACTCCATGATGGATTTCCATTATGACCTTGTGCAAGTTGCTCAACACTGGATGATTTGGGGTTTTGTTAACTTACTTAAGCCTCAGCACTTTTTTGTGTTATGCGTGTTTGGAAATAGCCCTGGTTACATACAGTCCAGAATTCAAAATATATAGAGAGGCAATCAGGTGGTCACCTTATAATATGTATGATGGTGTTCACTTTCCTCTCGGGTGAGGACAATTATCATGGAGCTGTGATGCCCTCTGATATGCTGCTGCTGAGTACCATAGAGGAGTACCTCCTTTTCCATCTTCTCCAGATGTGAGGGGAGGCTTAAGAACTTACAGGGCAAGCTTTCAAGCTCGCATATGTAGTTTCATATTTAACAACTTTTGAGCTGTCACAGTGCCATATAATCTTAAAACTTTTCAAACTCCTTTAATTAAACACAGTATCAGATTTTATTTTAAATCTGTACTGACTTCTATGTGAGGGCCAATGGCAAATGGTTTTGGGTACCCCATCCCTGTAGCTCCTATTCCACAGCCATTTTGCAGGCTCCTGTTCCAGGGCTGCTGGGGATGGTATGGTTAGTTCTCCTGGTCCTCTACAGTATCTGAATCAGCCCCAGCTGTTGGACAAGATCCTATTTTGGACTCAGTACCTGTCCAGGGTTACTGGGTCTATCTTTTGTACAGTTCTTCCTGTTTTTTGTGATTAATTACCAAATATATTAAGACATGCTATAGCCTCATGCAGAGCTTCACATGCAATATATTGTCTTCCTTTCAAAGTTTCTTAATTAGCCACAGCACTAGTAAAAGTTCTAGGTACTCTAGAATCGCAAGTATGGGAGAACTAAAGTTTCCAAGGAATATATACCATTTCTTCACATTTTTTGTTGTTGGAATATGTGTAAAATAACACACAAAACTTTAGAATATATTCCTTTTGGAATTTGTCTTTCATGAGTCTTCTGTGCATATTACAGAAAAATGTTCTCTGAAATCCCTCCTCCTGTTCCCAGCAGAGCATTGCCATCAGATCTAGCTATCCTTTACTGGTGATACACCAGAAGCATTAGTGAACTAAGTGCCTGGTCCATCAAGCAAACCTAAAGACCCTCCATATGGTCTGGGACTCGGAGCTAATCCGGGATGTCTCCTAATACAGTTTTGCTTCCTGAATGTACAAGGACAGCAGTCTTCGTTGAGTTTGTTCTAAATCTTTGCAATGCCAACACATCAGAGGGAACTGACCTAGTGTTTAGAGATGGTTGCCATTCTAGCAGGTGAAGCATCAGTTGAAGGCTTTTTCTGTCCTTCACCACAAGCCATGTGAACCCCAAGACCACCAGTCTCAGAAAAGCAAGATATACTGTACTGCAGACTTAAAGGAAAGCTTCGCGCAGGAAAACTAACATCCTACGAGAGACTTGCATAGTTGCTATCTGAAAGCTTCTAAAGCAATTCCTTGAAATCATTAAACAGAATTTGCTGTTAAGTTCGGCAGGTTCCTTATTTTCTGCCTTTTTCCTTTCTGCTCTTTTATACTATGAATTTGCTTTCCTGGTGGAGCAATTTCTTTCTTTCTTTCACCTTTGAGCACTGCATGAGTAAAACAGACTGCCTTCGCTACAGCCCCTTCTACCCTCTCTACTTCTGTGATCTGAATTAATTCCCAGAGATTGGGAATTAAAAGTGCAAAGCTATCCTGCAGGGCTATGTTTCCAAGGTTTAGGTAAAGCACAGAGAACAGGATGTGTACCAGATACTGAGTTAATGGGTTGGAATTATGGAAAGGAGGCCTTAGTTTCTTTCTGCCCTGAGAGTAATAGGTTGCATGCAGTATTATGTACCTGAAAAGCCTGGGACAAAATAAATGCTGTGGTGTGTCAGGGTAAGGTGAGGGCAGAACTAAAATGAAAGACAGGCTCTGCATATAGGGAAACTTCTCTTACCCACTGGTTAGCCTAATGTAGGGAGGCTGATTTGAAATCTCGGCTCCCCAGTCTTCCTGCACTGTAAGTTTTGCCCTGAATTGCTTAAAGGCCTCACACAGAATCACCCTCTCTCATAGCAGTGTCTTGTAATGCCTATCATGCAGAAGACCTTTCTGAAGTGCTTTGGACAGTGTCTCTATGCAGAATTGGCATAGGTGAAATGAATGTGTTTAGGGATCCTGGTGCTTTTCTTCTGAAGCTGTGTTATGGAGCTGTTTAGGAAGTCATAAGAAAGGACTACAGAGTGAGATCAAGAGGGTTTTTCATTTGCAAGACCTTTTACCAGTTCCTGAATTTAGTTGACCTGCATAGCCTATGTCACAGATGAAGCCATTTGTGTGTCTTACTCTTTTTGCTGCTGTCTTATAGTGGCAGTAAAACAGAGCAGAGTTTTTTGCAGTTTTTGCAGAATTTTGCTTGAGCTTCCATTTCTATTTTGTATCTAACCTTAGTCTGACGAAACACTTCTGACACTGATAGAGTTCCCCCTCCCCAGGAATATTGGTGATACAGGAAATGCTGTGGCAGACATCCACACAGTAAACAGGAAAGATGTTTTTCATGTTCTCTTGACTGGAACGTGTACCAAGAGAGGGTCTGTGTCGTCTTTCTTTTTCAGTTAAGTCAGTTGATATAAACCATATCATGGGAAGACTGGAGTGGACATTATTTCTTTTGCAGATGTGGGAAGGCTTTGTGTCAATGACTTGTCACCAACTGTTTTGCTGTGTTTTAGTAACAACTCTACATTTAAAATAAGAGAGTCCTGTGACGGAGAATGCTGTAATTTAATGTTTATGCTGCCGCAGTCAAGGCTAATGAGGTTGCCACAGCCTGGAAGCATCTATTCCATGATCTTTACAGGGTAGGCTGATGGCTGTAACCCATTTTCTCTCCTTCTGTAAGTGACATTACTGCTGTGCTTGTACTGAATTTAGGGGGATACTGGTAACCTCAGCAGAGAGAGAGGAAGGGCTGGAGCAGACTGAATTCTCTTCCTTTCTAGAGCCTGTCTCATCAAGTTATCCTGGACGTACACTGGTTGGGAACATCTGTTTTAATAGTGTTACTTTCACCTTAGGGGAGAAAAAAAAAAAAAAAGCCACATTCTGCAATTCTGCAATAACATTAGAAACCAACCATGAACTGTGTAATTCTCCACATGACCCTACAGAGTTGGTGCAACTCTTTCACATGCTTTTTCATGTGTATGTATATAAAAGCACACAATTTTAAAATGCGTGATTATCCCACAGCCTATATGGTTCTCCAGCACTGTACCCACGTTGCATTTGGTGTCTGTTTCAAACACGATTAGCCTAGGAGAAAAACGTAATGTGCTATAATTTCTACATGCCAAGAAATGACGAGAGGGAAGTGCTTGTGAAAACTCCATTGCACTGGTGATATTTTGAAAAAAAAATTTTTTACTCTCAGGAGAGTTGCATTTAACTTGATAATAAACCACCTGGATACTACTTCTCCAGGTTATACAGACTCCAATTAGCTATTATGATTGTTGGAAATCATATGATCTCAACACTTACTGTAGCAACAGGCTGGGAATGCACACAGCCTTCATAACTAAACTATGAAAAATAAACTACAAAGAGCAAAACACTGGTGCTTTAAAATGCTGAAATGTTGAGAAATAACTTTCTCAACTACTTTTAGCATGTGGCAGATCCCCAGCTTGTTGGAAATGGGGTGTTGGCAGGGCAGGGAAAGCTTTAGGAAGGCTGCAGTCACTTTTCTCTCTTGTAGTCGCATACGCCTCTGTGGTACTGCACCTCATTTAGCGCTGGGCTGTCCAGAGCAACCTAACGCAGAAACTGTTCTGCACATCACTGTCGCTGCATTAATAGGATCAGAGGGTGCTCAGTGTGACTGCAAGTCCTCTCTGACATGGAAGAGGTATCACTGGTAAAGCGATCTCTGCCAGTCACTGAAACAACAAGCGGTAGACACAACCACACCAAATACACCCCTGTGCAGAAAAGACTTTGGGACAGGAGTCCATGCTGTTGCTCATCTCTGCTCCCAGTGACATTAACTGGTGGAATCCACAGGAGTAGAGCTGATGTGAAATCCTCCCTGAAGGGCCTGGGCCAGCACTGTGTTCCCAAACGGATATTCCTCTGACCCACGGGGGCGATGAAGCCTGGGTTCCTATGGGTTTGAATTATTAGTCTGAGGTTTAAAAAATTAAGTTAGGTTTTCTGCTTTCTTTACACATAACTTTGAAATTCTTCTCTCTTTCCCATTACAATCCATCACTTGCTGTGCTTTGGCTGTGATACACAGACTCCCATATTCTGTAGAAACTGGCCAACAGAATGAAAAGTTATGGGGTGGACCCCAGTCCTCTCCCTGAACAGCCACCTGTTTTATAAAACATGGAACTTTGTTATTTTTGAGACTGTCCCTTTCTGAAGTTTGGATGAAATCAGCTGATACAATCAAAAGCTTTATGGGAAGAGGATGAAGGTGCCAGGGAGTGGGAGGTCTAGTCTGACATTGCTGGAAAGCCACTTAAGATATCAGACTGTGCTTTAGATTTTAAACTTTGACTTTAGAACTATCTAAAAGAATAAGATCTATTGAAGCCTTACATACTGTATGAATACCAGAAAACTTTTTTTTTTTGGCATTCCTAATAAACTAAACAATGCAACTGGTCTGCAGTATCTCAGGACAAGTCTGGGCTTACCATGTTTGTTTCTGTTTAAAATGCATTATGTAGAGATATTTCACCTCATGTCTGCAGTGGGGAACAATGCTTCTTAACAGATTAAGTCTGGGTTTCAAGACTGAGTGCAGCAACGCTTTATACTACATACAGGTTCTATTTCTGGGACAAAAGTGTGGTTATGAAATTAGGATGGAGACAAACAACTAAGTAGCACGTATTTAAAAATTATCTTAGATTTTGACTTGTTAAGGACTTCTGGTTCTGTTTAAGGATTTAAGTTTAGAAACTCTCTTTAACCCTGGAGCTTGCTGGTGTTGACACCACCCTTCCCAGTGGTACTCATGAGACTCAGTGCTGTGACTGTGGAATAGCTGGCCTGTGGTGCTGTCCCCAGATCCTGTAAACACTTTCTGATGGATGGGCTGTATTTAAAGGCTCCATTTTGTCGTTTATATAAAGCCTGCCCTGCATGGCAGACAGGTTTGAACTATCCCAGTTCTATGGTAAGCCTCCCTCAGCCTCCTGCTGTTTCCCTTCTGCACGCTAGACCCTTCAGCTCTGTCCTGGTCCATGTGGAAAAATTGGAGCTGGATCCTGGCTGTGTTCATGGAGGATTCTCACAGAAAGCTCCTGCTGACTCCTTTTATAAAGACCAGTCTTAGAGGGTGGTTGGGGCTGGTGTAAGTGCTGAAATCGTTGTCAGTCCATAAAGTACAATGTCCACTTAGCCTCCGCGGGTAGCAGTGTAATTAGCGATGGTTGGTAGTGACCTCACAAGACCTAATCTAACAATGCAGATGCTGTTTGACCCCATTCCCCAGCTTTGGATCTTGCCTTTGACACAGGTACCTGTCTGAGCCTGCCCGGGCCCACTACGCAGCCCAGTTACACATCTGGCTCAACACAGCATCCAGCCTGTTTCTGTGCCAGAGATAACTGAGAAAGGATGAGGGCAGACTCTGCCTCTTCCATACACCATAGGGCTGCCTCTGCTTAAGGCAATGGGCCTACGCAACCTCTGAGCTGCTCCATGGATCTGAGCACAAGGTCACTCCAGATGCAGTAGTCCAGTTTGGGCCCCTCACCGAGGCTTGCAGAACAAATACATCTGACCCTTTAAATGGACCCCCTGCCCTTTGGTTGATTGTGTCTTTTTATGTAATAATGATATGAAGTTAAAGTAAATGGAACTCATGACTGTGACAAAGTACTTAACAACCATGAGATATTTGCATTTCAGAGCATCTGAGGGGAAAGATAATATCCATAAAACTTGTAGCAATAGATCTGATTTCTTGGCTGCCTTTTCTGTTGTTCACTGCAAACAAAAGTCCCACTGTAGCACCAACAGTAATGGAAGGAATGCTGCCGTTTCTTTTCCCCTTACACAAACATAATTTGAGGAGCAGGAGCAATAGCTCAGAAGACAGGCTTTGCAGCTTGGCGCCTACATGTTTGACTAGTAACAAAGCAATATTGACTTAGCTACATTTGTGGTCACCATACACAGGAATGCTGGCTGGGAATGATCACTGCTAGGTGCAGATGGGAGGTTTCATGTTTATTCTAAATTATAACTGGGTCCAACTGTTTTGTGACTCTTGAGCATAAACCAGAGATCCTTTGGAAGGAGGAGCTCGAGCTGCTGTGTGCCAGTCTTCAGGATGGATGTCAGCCTTAGGACAGCCTTTTGAGTCAGGCAGGTGTTATGACCAGCACTGTGCTTGATGTTTACGAAGTGGTTGTCACCTATCTTGTCAAGAATCAGGCATGCCGTCTGATATTACTCAAACTTCTGGAGAAATGGATTTCATTGGGTATGCTTGTAGGATTAATGTCCAAGCATCAGTATGGTTGTTTGGGGGTTTGGGTTTTGGTTTGGTTTGGTTTTGGGTTTGTTTTTTTTTTTTTTTGTAGTTCTTCCTTTCTACCTGCACTGGGAACCAATTATGGGATTTTCAAGCTAATGCATGTGTGATGGGACAACTGTGCTAAGAAGATGGGGCCTTGGTCATGGTCCTAAAGCCACTCAGACACATGCCTGTTGCTATCTGTCAGGGAAAGATTATCTTCCACCTTATTTCTCGTGCACTCTCACTGTGTCATGAGCTTGTCTACATTTTGATTCAACAACTTGATGCAGTTCAGGAGTCTGGTCTGACACTCATGGAGGCTCATTTTGTCTGTGGCTTTGCTAGATATCATGCTCTTAAGGCTTTCTATCATTTGTTTGCTTTCACCTCTTTCACAGGCCATTTACTGTATGGTTTTGCCCCCTCTTTGATTTTGAGTGTACAGACTTGTCTATAGCCTGTTTCCCATGTAACAGGTCCTTCTGGTACAGTCATCTCATGTCACCTGAAATTCCTGGAGAGGCCCGTGCCTTGACTTCATCCTGCTTCTTGGTCTCTCACTAGATATTGGTGTGACTGCGTGAGGATATGGGAATTCAGCCTTGCTGGATTAGGCCTGTTGCTGGTCCTCCACTCTGCACCCACGCAGCACCTCAGTTCAGTCCAAGGCTAAAAATCTTCAGTCACTGACTGCTGCCAGCAAACCAAAGCAGGAAGCCCTCTTTTTTAAAGGTTAAAACATTTTTGATATACAATGAAAAGACTTGGCGTGCTGTCAATGAAAGAAATCTCCTCAGACTAAGAGCACTATGGTTTTTGGAATTTAGCCAAACCAAGAGAAAAACCAGGCATTATCGGAGGACTAGATGTAAAGTCTTAGTCCTTCAGCTCCTTTGTGTTTGTAATACTTGAGTCACATGATCTTTTTAGAAATCGATGAAGCCTCACCCTGCAAGGAGCTGAGAGTGGTAGCAGAGGTCCTCTGCACTGCTACATTGACAGGAAGGCTGGTGCAAGACATGGAAGGGAAATTGTACCAGTGAAGCAGAGGCATCTGCAGGAAGGTGAGGGAGTGAAAGAAAAGAGGGTCAGTAGAGACTAAGTAGTGGGAACAGGATCAATGTCATAGGTCTGCAGAAAACACCAAAACTAATCATATATTCTGTGCAGGCATTCCTCCTGGCTCCCCACAGCTGGCCTGGGACCTCCACAGCCTCTTCTACCCTGAAGAAGCAGGTGGATGCCCACATGTCCCAGGAGAAGGAGTTACTTCAGAAACGGGTGCTCAGTGCCTCAGATTTGCTACCACCATGCTCCTGAGTAACCTTGAGCTGGGCCTACTTTGCCACAGCTTTTTCTTTAAATGAGGTGGAGGGAGGCAAATGAAGGTGAGTGGAGAAGAGAGGGAGGCAGGAGGAGAAGGGGTAGAGACCAAGTCAAAAGGAAAGGAGTCAGCCTTGTCTGAATAGGAACCACAATTGCTCATCTGCATTCAGGTTGCCTCTGGGGAGTCTGAATGGTCATAGTGCATGGATGTTGAAAGGACTGGTGCACGGTGCTGCGAGCCTGGGAGCTTTTTAAAAACAGATGTCGGATGAAGGGTATCATCACTGAACTAGAAAATAGCAAGCATGCCACCTATATTCAAGGATAGCAGGGGGATAGGAGGAGGAAGGGAAGAAGTAACAACTAGGCACTGAGTCCAAATTAGCTGACCTTTAGTTACATGAGGAACATATAAATTCAGGACAAATTTTGAAAGTAAATCTAATTAAAGACATGGAAGGAGCAGAAAAGGGTGGGGGGAGTTTACCAAAAATAGGACATGCCAGAAGAAATGCCTTTCCCTGCCCCCTACCTCCCCTTTTTTTCCCTTTGGTAACTAATGCTTTTAGACAAGAGATGCATGGTCTTGGTTGTCTGTGGAGGTCAAGCCATTATTAGACAAAACTGGAGAAAACAGTAATTAGTGCAAGAAGCAGTAGTAATTAGCACAAGAAGTAACTGGGGAGATGAATGGGCTATCCCAAAAGCCTGGCTGGGTGCATTGCACGTCCCAGCACCCGTCCTCCAGGTTGACACAGCTGGGCCCATGAAGGAGGGGGGGGTGGGAGGGCCGTGCAGCCAGCTGGGAGAGGTGTATCGGACTGACCTCGGGTTGGGAGGGGATGGTTTGTAGCTGGAGGTTAATGCTTGTGGAGAGCAATGGGCACCTGCGGTAAATTCAGAGGCCCTGCTGTAGCCGTGGGAGGGGGCAGCAGGGTGTCAGACCAGCGCCTCACAGCGCCGATCCCAAATCAAGCCCGGGTCTGGGTTTAAGTCCCAGGCTGAAACATGACTGAGGGAAGGCAAGGCTCAGGCTCAGGCCCAGGGGCTCACCCCGGTGCCGGGTTGGGGCCTGGGGGACAGCGGGACATCCAGCCAGTGTCCACAGCGGTGGTGGTGGGGGCCGTGGTGAGCATGGCCCCGAGTCTCTGCCAGGCCCTGGTGGTGGCAGGAGGATCACGTGAGCAGGCTGAGGTGCTGGTTCCAGTCGTGGCTGAAGGGCCGGGTGGGATGTTCGGCATGTAGTGAGGAAGCCATGAGGGATGCAGTGGGTGAGGCCTTCACCCAGCCTGCGGCCAACACGTGGACTCCCCATGCAGCAGGAAAAGCCGAGCATCACCCGCATAGTCCATGCTGGCGAGCAGGGATTGGCACACACTGCTCAGTGACCTTGTCCAAAACCTCACACTGGGCTCCGGCACACGTGTGTGTGTTTCACTGTGTGCCTCCCAAGTTTCCCTGACTCCTCTGAAGCCGCGCTCAGCTGTACTGAGCTGCTTTGTCATGCTTCAACCCTCTCTTCACCCTCATGTTCTGTAGGCAAAAATACCCCTCTGCTTCCCTCAGGAGGTATATCAAGAGGAGAGATGAAAATGTAGTTAACGTAACTTCCACTTTGCAAGTGCCAATTACGTGGGTTTTTCTCTCAGATGGTCTAGTTGATAAATATAGCTAGCTAAATTCAGAGTAACTGTTTTCAACCTGTGTTTAGTGCCGAAGTGGGCTGGTTCTATTTTTGGGCTGAAGAAGCATTTGCGTGCCTGAAATCCCATCCAAGTTCTTCTAACTAAATCAGTTGCTCTAATAAAAGAGATTGCCTCTTTCTACAGACCTTACCTTGCTTACATCCTTCAGGCACTGTGACTACAAGAACGCTGCTGCTTCTTCTTTGCTGTTGCTTCTCTGCCACCTGCAGTGCACAGCTTGAATGCACAAGACAGAGGATGAGGCGAAGCACATCAGGGTATTTCCTGACTTTACAGTATTTCAGTTGCAAGCTTAAAGACATTCCTGGGAATGTAGAAAAAGTTAAGTCAGAAGGGACCTCTGGAGTTCGCCCAGTCCAGCCCTTCTCCATGCTGGGCTAAGAAATGTTGATTGGATGCTCAGGACCTTAACCAATGAAGTTGCAAGTACTTCCAAGGATGGAGATTTCACAGCCTCTCTGGGCACAGCCTTCAGTGCTGAACTATTCTTGCTGTGAAGACTTTTTTTCCTTTCGTCCAACTTATTTTTCTTGTGTTGCAACATGTGGCTGTGGCCCCTTGCCCTTTCACTGTGCACTTCTGAGAAGAGGCTCTTTCTTCTCTACTACCCACTGCAGTGGAAGACTGCAATATCTTTCCTGCCTCTGCTTAGTGATCTCATCTCTGGGCTATACAAAAAAGTTGCTCCTGGGGTGGCCCGTGCTCCAGTCTCTCCGCAATCTCAGTGTTCCTCTGTGGGACTCTCTCCAGTTTGTCAATGTCTTGCTCTATAGGGCCCAAGACTGGACACTGTGTTCCAGGTGTGGCCTTGCCAGTGCAGAGCAGAGGGTAATAAGCACTTTCCTTTGTCTGCTGGCTATGCGCTTACTTATGTCATCTAGTATGTGGTTAGCTGCCTTCATCACAAGGCACACTGCTGTCTTTTGTGCAACTTGCCCAGAAGGAGCCCTCAAGTACTCTTCTGCAAAGCTGCTACCTATCCTGTTCACCCCTAGCATATACAGCTATGTGAGGTTAGGCCATCCCAGCTGTAGACATTGTACTTCTCCTTTTTGACCTTCAAGAGGTTTCTGCTGGTGCATTCCTCCAGCCCGTCAATGTCTCAGACTGTTTTTTTTTTTCTATCCCCTACTCTTTATTAAGTATGTAGTTTCCCATCCTCTTGTGCTTGTGTTTATGCTATACAGACATGTTCAAAGACCTAGTTCCTCCTTAGAGCATGTTATGGGTTTGTGTGGTGCGGGTTTTTTTTTTGGTAGCGGGGG
>VYZV01017697.1:66297-94841 GCA_013401275.1 Pandion haliaetus
GGGGGTGGCGGTGTTAAGTATTTAAAAAGGTGTTCAATCCAAGTTAACTTGAAATAAGAACTTTACAGTTTTCCACGAGGAAAAAATGGAGATCTGATTATTTTTTAAAATCGAATGAAAAGTTTTCTTAATCTTTTCTGAAAAAGAGGGCATTATTTTCTTCTCTCCATGTAGCATTTCTATAAGGCCCTGCCAGGGCCAGTAGCTATCCTGACCCACAGAGCCAGGAAAATGCTCTCTATCATTTTCAGGGCCTCACACAAAAGGACAGGATTTTTGAGATGCTAGTGGCTGTTAGCTCCTGGGACAGAGAGCAGCAGGAAGCACGATCAGGCACTTTTCCTTACATGAGGCAGTGCGTCACTCAAGTTGGGCTCAGGCTTTCTTTCTCCAGCCTCCCTCGCTTTTCACCAGAGCTCTCGGTTCTCCCTGGACTATTGACTGCGCACTGACACTGCACCGCAGACCAGAGGGAGGCAGAGGGGGGTCGGCTGCCCGCGACAAGCTGCTTGGAGAGAAGGAAATTCAGGCGTCCTGGGATTGCAAAAGGCAGCATTTAATCATTGAAACACTGTCATTACTTAACACACCGGCCTAGTCCTGAGTCTGACAGCACGTCACAAAGCCATTATGTTGCAATGGTGGCTAATAAACTACTGTGGCTAATGAACTCCAGGGCAGCCCAAGTCACAAGGATTTTCTTGACTTGCTCTCTGCACCTGTCAGACAAGCCAGGTTGTGCCATCAGGAGCTCTCACACAGCAGAGACAGACCAGTTCTTCCTCTCCCCATTCTCATTCCCTTCGCTGGTGCTTTCCCTCCCTCTTTCCTTCCCCTCTCTGCCTGCCCTGGAACTGCAGAGCCTCGGAGGTGTAACCCTGCACCCTGGCTCTTTCCTGGCTGCTCCGCTTTCCAGAACTCTCCTTGCAGACAAAGACCAAGAAGTGAACCCAGGTGTGGGAGACAGAGAAAACAGCATGACCTTGAGCTGCACTGTCACCAGGGAAGAAAGTGATTTATTTGTATTACTCCAGACCCTTGGAGTAAGGGGCACTATTAGTCTGTGCCTGTAGCTCGCCTCATTCCCTAGATGAGTTGGCAAGGCCCCATAATACAGCTCTGGCTGCAGCAGCACGGACACTGACAGGCTGCAGATGAGCTCGCTGACAAGCTGTGAAAAGCTGAAAAGATCTTTGACTCAAATAAGACCCTGGCTGGCCAGGAGTGTGAGCTGGCTATGTAGGATCTTGTAGGATCACATTATTGACTTGTTTTAGTGACTTGAGTGGGTGAGGTGGCAGTGAAGCTGGTCTGTAAAGTTCTGAAGTGCATTTTCAGGACTCTCCTAAGGGAGTACAGCATGTTTATTCTGCTCCTTGCATGCTGTTCTCTGTGCTGGTATGTAGTGATTTCCTCCTTGGCTGAGTTCCTGTTGCATCTAGAGCCTGACCGTATTTTTGCATGAAGTGCTAAAGGGCTTTGGTTGGGGTGACTGTGAAAGGTGAGTGGCATAACTCATGTGCCAGTGGTCAGACTGGGGGAAATACAGTGGGTGTGTGTACCAGTGAAACTGGGAGCAAAGTTGTAGGTGCTCCTGATCTGTACTGCTTGGCTTGGTTAACTCAAGCTTGTGCTTGGGTATGCCTACTGAAAGCACTATGGATGCAGCCTTAGATGCCAATTAGCTTTCCGATGCCAGCTCTGTCATTTAAATTGTGCGTGTATTTTTATACTTCCAGAAACCTTCAGAAGACATGAGACAAAGACAGCAGCATGAAAAACGCTTTCTGTTTCTGAACAGCTTGAATATATGAGGTGTAAAGTTCTTGATAAATGGGAGGAAATGAACACACTAGAGGCTAAGAAAGAAACAGTGGTTTATGTTGGGACGGTGGATATCATAGAAAACACTTTTAAAGAAATAGGGGCAAGAAATCATTAATTCTAAACATGTCCTAGCAAGGTTTCTCAAGAAGTACTGGTGTCCGAGTGCTACTAAGATGGACCCTTTAGCACTGAGACTGATACTCAGCAGTCTTTATTTTCTCTTCTGAGAACATATGTACCTAGTTCAGGTGCTTCTATGAAGTGTCCAGCCTCTGACCCTGCAAGAGGAGACTTGTAGGTTGATATTCAGTGTGTCAGGTGATGGTCTACAGACATAGGGGTTCATGTTCTAAGCCCCTTCTGCATTCATGTTACGAGTTTGGGGATTTGTAACCAAATACACTTTTAACAACTACAGCATCATTATTTTTAACCTGTTGTATTTCTCGGCCTGGAGAATGGGATGGTTCTGGGTGAGATTTTCAAGCATCTGAAGCTGGCATCATCTACCCTTGAAATGAATACTAAAATGCCTAGTAACTTCAAAGGTGGAGGCATAAGACCTGATTCCCTTTGAAATCCCATTTCTAGATGCTTAAATAACTGAACATTACTGCAGATTATTCACTGGGGTATATAAATGACGATAGCTGTGAACACATTTCAGACACAGACAGGAAGGCCAGGTTTAAGTCTAGATTGAAAAAGAGGTCTGTGATGGATTGTTGATATCAAGTAACTGATTTTTAATAAAATTACAAATAATAACAGGAATAGTTGTTTACAGAATAATGTTATTACCTTTTCGTTTTTATAATTCACTAGGCTCCATCATTATTGGTTGAGCTTTCATTGTCATTGGTGTACAAAGCAAACAGTGAGAGACAGGCTTGTATTGAATATTGTGCAATCCAAGGTACAGAACTTGCAGAGATTTGTTTAAGTGCTAAAATTTGCATACTGAGTGGCTTGTATGAGGACCACTTAAACTATAAAAGTTAGATGCTTACAAATTTCTGCAGGATTAGTGCATTCAGCATTTAAAAACAATATTCCTTTTCTACTGGTAGTTGTGCAGTTAGAAATAGCACATGAACTCAATAAATGCACTTTTAACCTGTCCTTGTCACTGGTAACACTGATAAGTGTTCCAGCTGTGTGAAGTGAGGAGGTAATTTCATGCAGCTAAATAGATGCTAAAAGTACAGTCAGCATGAGTAGGGAATAATGTATTGCTCTTAATGGTGGGCAAACAGCAGTTGTTTACGTAGAGCTTATGTTTGGCTAAGCATCTAAAAGGTCAAACATTTCTCCAAACTTTCTGTCCCCTGAAGCAGAGTTGTACCCGTTGGCAGGACATAAAATTAATTAATTAATAGTACTGAGAATAAAACAGAGCTGCTAGAAAGTCACAGAAAAGATGAAAAAAACCCTGTGAAAAACACTTAACATGAAAATTGCCCAAAGCCTGTATTTCTCTCTTCACCAGGTCGGTATAGGTACAGCCATTGTATTCTTGTACTATGCTTGGCTGCCTTTAAATTGAATGTTATATCTAAAATAATTGTTTTCCCTGACAAATTTTTCATCCAACCCTTTGCACTGCTACCTGAGAGTACAAGACAGAAGTCTGTCACTTGTTTCTAAAGCAATTAGCAAGCCTCTAGCAACAGAGAGCTTTGGGGGAGCAGGTGAACTCTTGGTTAATGTAGACAAATTTACCTGGTATCAAGGTATTAAAACAATGAACAGCAGCAATTAGTCATGACAAATTCCTTTTTTTTTCTTCTGGCAAACAGGAGATCTTAGGCTCCATGTGCCTTCTGAAATGTTCCTGTGTACACTCTGTAAAATATGCTCCCACAGCATGATAACAAATAAGTATATGAAATCTGGTCCTCTGAAAAAATAGCCACTCTGAGAAGTTCCTCTCTTTGCTTTTTTAAAACAAATATGAATATTCAGAAGGTCTTTAAATACAAATTGCTGGTTTCTAGAGTGTTTTTTTTCTCTGTACTGTAATGAAAATGGACAGTCAGCAGATGGCAACGTTGTATAGTTGTTCCAGCCAGAGACAGCTGCATTAGCAAGGGAGGAAAACCTCTGATCCTGCCTGAGCAGCTCTGAGGGAAAATGGAGTGGGGCCTCCAGGCCATGGGAGAGTTGGCTCCTCTGTCGTGGTTTAATCCCAGCCGGCAGCTCAGCCCTACCCAGCCGCCTGCTTGCTGTTCCCACATTGGGATGGGGCAGAGAATGGGAAGGGTAAAAGTGAGAAAAGTTATCAGCTGAGATAAAGACAGTTTAACAGGTAAAGCAAAAGCTGCGTGCACACAAGCAAAGCAAACCAAGGGATTCATTCCCCACTTCCCATGGGCAGGCAGGTGTTCAGCCATCTCCAGGAAAGCAGGGTTCCATCACGCCTAACAGTGAGTTGGGAAGACAAATGCCGTCACTCCGAACGTCCCCCCCTTCCTTCTTCTTCCTCCAGCTTTATATGCTGAGCAGGACGTCCTCTGGTCTGGAATATCCCTTGGGTCAGTCGGGGTCAGCTGTGCCGGCTGTGTCCCCTCCCCAAGTCCTTGTGCCCCCCCAGCCTCCTCACTGGTGGGGTGGGGTGAGAAGCAGAAAAGCCCTTGGCTCTGTGTGAGCACTGCTCAGCAGGAGCAAAACCATCCCTGTGTTATCAATCAACACTGTTTCCAGCACAAATCCAAAACACAGCCCCATACTGGCTACTGTGAAGAAAATTAACTCTACCCCAGCCAAAACCAGCACACCCTCCAAGGATACTTTGGCTGAATTCTTGTGTAGGCTTACTGAGTTTTTATTACTATTTGTAACAGCAATTCAGCATTTAAAACCCCTCATTTGAAAGGTCAAGCCCATTATCATTTAAGAAGAGCAATCTAATTAAACTAGTGCATTTCCATATTCTTTTAAAAACATGATTTCATAATGCTACATAAGTACAACATGTTCTTTCCCACACAGATTGCATTTTTAAAAAGATAAGTGGGTCTGATGCATTTGCTTTTGCTGGAAAGTTGTGTGACAATTTAACTGATCTGTTACTGCCTTTTCAGGCTGAAACTAGGAATTCAGCTAAGCAAT
The DNA here is from genome assembly GCA_013401275.1 of Pandion haliaetus. NCBI lineage: Eukaryota > Metazoa > Chordata > Aves > Accipitriformes > Pandionidae > Pandion > Pandion haliaetus. The sequence goes on from VYZV01017697.1 coordinate 71,236, forward strand.
CATGTTTCTCCAAGGCCAAATAAAAGTATGTTATTTCCTTAGAACCTACTGTGGTTCAGGCAGAATGCAAACTAGTTTTTACATGAATTACCTTCACTAGGTCTAATCTCAAATCACTGGAAAGCTTCTCTTTGGCTTCAGCAAGTTCCAGATTATGCCTGCTGTGCTTTGCCAGCTAGAAAGTCGAATGGTACTGGATATATTTCCACCTTCCCTTTTTTTTTTTTTTTTAAACTGCTGTGGAAAGCTATTAGGCTACTTTGATCTAAATATATAAATCAAAGCTGCAAAAGCACCCTGCTTTCTACTGTACTGAAGGCACTGGAAAGAGGTAAACGCCTGTGGTAGATAACTAACTCCAACATATAAAATCCATGGAATAGCTCAGCAAGAACTTGGAAAGACTTCTGTAAGATATAGGGACTAACAGATGTCTTGAGAGAAGAAAAGTGAGTAATAGTTTGAATAAACCAGTCTTTGGTTCAGATGATATTCTGCTGCATGCTCTGAAGTCTGAAGCTCTGTGTTAGTAGCCAAAAGAGCAGGCATTATTTCAGATGTTAGTGAAATGTGAAGTACAAAGCTCTTTGCATCCAAACAGAGTTTTCTCTAGCAGCTCAATCTAAAAGCCAGAAATGGACATGTGTGCTGAAAGACAAAATCAAGTCATTTGTATCAAAGTAACTGGTTTAGCAAAAGCAATGCTATATGAGTACCCTTCCTTGTTTACACAGTAAGACCTGGTTTACTGTCTCTTGGATTTCCGTCAGGGTACAAGAACTGGCAAGATGTGAGGCTCTACGTCAGACTCAAAGACCTGTGTAACTTGAGATGTAGTGCTAAATTAAAACTCCTGTCACACAGGGACTATTTACTATAATTTATGGCAAGGTTAATGGAGTAAAAAGTATTGGAGTATTTTAAATGCTTATCAGACATGTTGCCAATGACGGCAGATTTCCTCTTACGTACTGAAGAATATTTCAATGTTTCTCAACATTTATGTCTTTTTTTATGGGAAGGTGGAGGAAATATCACAGAAATTTTAGGTAAACTGAGAATCACTTGGGAAAATCAAAGGTGAGTCTGAAATGTTCAAATATCTATGTCAGTGTGGTTACACAGAAAGTGTTAGAGTGCTGGAAATCACTCAGGGGAGGTTTAGATTGCATATTAGGAAGAATTTCTTTCCTAAAAGGGTTGTTAGGCTTTGGAACAGGCTGCCCAGGGAAGTGGTTGAGTCATCATCCCTGGAGGTATTCAAAAAGCACATAGACAAGGCACTTCATGACATGGTGTTGTGGGCATGGTTGATGGTTGGACTCAATGATCTTAAAGGTCTATTCCAACCTAAATGATTCTATGAAATGCCGGTCATAACAACTTGCTAGGCCAAAGTAAGACAGATTAGTTATTAATAGCAGCTGCATTCAAGTGCTGGTTGTAGACCCAGTAGCAGCTGGGAGTCATAAGCAGCTATTATAGATTTGACTTCAATATGGCCCACAGTGTTAAATAAGAAAAATTAACAATGGGAATTAGGTATAGTATTTAATTAACAGCTTTTATTGCTTCAGTTGTTTATTTAGGTACAGAACAGACACATTATGGTACTCGTTAAAGTCTTTTAAGTTTCCTGACAGTGTCCTGCTGATGTCTTTTCACACCTGATGTGAAGGAGTTCAATCCGTTCTCTGTTCTGACATTGCTCACTAGTGCCAGTTTCGGTAACTTCTTTGTGAAGTGGAATTTTTTTATGTTGGGAACTGGCTTGAGATTCCTAGACTTGTTTCACATGAGCAACTTTTTTTTTTTTTTGAAAGGAGTGGAATATGGGGTCATCTCAAGCATTTGAGGTAACATGCTTTAAGAAGTTAAAGCATGAAGCTTTGGTTATTGATGCTGCCTGTCAGAAGTAAATAGTGAATATATTTGTTGCTGTCGTGCTTTCTGTATTTAGGTTTAGTCCAAGACCATTTTTTCTTGCTATGTTTTTAATGTTCCAAAGCCTTGGATGAGGAGCCATCCAAGCTGAAAGAGCATGGAAGAGAGGCTGTCCCTACTTATTCATCCACTGTTAATGCCATGAAATGTCTATACTCAGATAGGTATAGGTTTCAACGTATGTGGCATAGCTTCAGATTGGTTGTGAGTTTGTCATGCTGCTCACAGGTTTGCTTTTCATACCTGCAATACAGTTTTACAAAATCTAAGCAAATGCCAGCCATAACCAAGGCTCCATATGAGTTGAAAAAATATACCTATAAAATAGCTGAAAAGTCTAGTTTATTGTCAGAACAGAGGGTAACTTTTCACTCACGTGCCCTGCTATTGTCCACAGGCATCTTTGCACCTACAATTTATTGGTATAAGAAATCAGTGCATCCAGGCAAATCAGGCAGTGGCAGGCTGCAACTGGTTTAATTTCTTAGTTTGCTGTATGCCTAATTTGTTAGTTTATATCTGCATGTGTAATACAAATTATTTAATCTATCAACTGGAGGTGGACATCGCAGGTTAGTAAAAGGCCTGAGCAACACACAGAAAGGCTCATTACCTTAGAGCATTTTGGGTCAGCCTTTTACATTTTCAGACATTAGGCAGACATTATGGACTTGTCTCCTGTTGTTATAACACAACACTAAGAGAGTGGTTTCTCAAATTTAGATGGCAGGTAGTGTTTTGTGCCATAGGGCCAAGAACAGTCGCTGCAGGTTCCCATTGTGTTTGCCAGCCATACACTTTCACGCACAGTTATGAGATTGTTGGTAAAAATCCAAAATTATACTTATAGACTCCAGAGAACAAGATCCATTAATACAGAAAAGAATCATTCTATTTTCATCTTATTGCCAACATTTGGTGTTAAAGGGGATATGTTTTATTTGCTGACACAAGCAGGAATTTTTACTTTTAATTTGTATTAGGAAAGTAAGAAAAATCTTTTTTTTTTTTCAAAAAGACTTGAGTCTTAGCAAAAAAGAACCCTGAACTCAGACTTTATAAGATATAAGATTTTCAATTATCTTTTAGCTTAAAATAGAAAATGATGAATTCTAGGAGTCTATGGAATCTTAAAATTAAGGTTAGGCTTCAGTTGATTTACTGTTTCTGGCTCTTTGATTGAGTATTGCCAACATCAGATTTCACAAGGTGGTACATACAGTTTGAGTTGACTTTTGTTGTTGGAGGGTGGCAGTACAAATAGCTCTCAATTCAGGAGCTGCTACCTAATGACCTAAGACCACTAATACATGATAATTTCATGAACAAGGAAAGCGACCTGCTTTATGCTATGAAGTTATGGTACAAAGAATTATGTTGTTAAAATTTCCTGGATGGATGGATGCATTCATTAAGCTTAATGAGGGGGAGGGGAGGAATTGGAAGAGAACAACAGCAAAGCAAAGCATGAAGTCTAAATAGTGTCCCCACAAACAGGACAGAGAGCACTTGCTAGACAATGGCATATATCTGGCCTCCTGCTTAAATTTGCAGGACTTGCTTTGCCAGAGCTGAGTGCTATTAAATCTAGAACTTTATGGGTGATTACAAAATTATATGCAAAATTACATGAAAGTGTGTTGGTTACTGATAGTTACGCTCCCTTCAGGAATGGAACATAAGTCAGGATAGCTAAGGTGGTAAGGATGACATAAAGGACCTATATGAATAGGAGAGTCCTTTGATCCTTCCCTTCAAAAAGATGTTGATGGGTCATGGTCTAAGGACATGCACAACAGGAAAGGTGCAAACAGGATGATAAGACATGATCACACTTGCATCTGCTTAGAAATCTGTCGTGGTTTAACCCCAGCCAGCAACTAAGCACCATGCAGCCGCTCACTCACTTCGCCCCCCACCCAGTGGGATGGGGGAGAAAGTCGGGAAAAAAAGTAAAACTCGTGGGTTGAGATAAAAACAGTTTAATAGAACAGAAAAGAAAAAAATAATAATGATAATGATAACACTAATGAAATGACAACAGTAATAAGAAAAGGATTAGAATATACAAGTGATGCACAATGTAATTGCTCACCACCCACCGATCGGTGTCCAGTTAGTCCCCGAGCAGCGATCCCCTCCACCCCCACTCCCCCCAGTTTATATACTAGACGTGACGTCACATGGTATGGAATACCCCGTTGGCCACTTTGGGTCAGCTGCCCTGGCCGTGTCCCCTCCCAACTTCTTGTGCCCCTCCAGCCTTCTTGCTGGCTGGGCATCAGAAGCTGAAAAATCCTTGACTTTAGACTAAACATTACTTAGCAACAACTGAAAACCTCAGTGTGTTATCAACATTCTTCTCATACCTAGCTCAAAAACATAGCACTGTACCAGCTACTAGGAAGACAATTAACTCTATCCCAGCTAAAACCAGGACAAAATTACAGAACTGTGCATGAACCTACTTTCTGGTGTTTCTTTGATTTTGAAATGAGAGTTGCATGACCTGCAGGTCAGGTATGGAACTTAATAGATAAAAGTCAATGTCATTTGACAGGCCAAACTTGGAAGAAAATGAAGTACAGTTCTGTCTGAGAGGATAATAGGAAGTATTTTGTGAAACATTAAAATTTAGGAACAATATTAACGTGGAATAACTGGTCAGCCAAAGGGCTATTAGAAATAAAACATCAAGGTAATTAGTAATAGATATAGTTGAATACAAGGTTAATTAGTCTCATTTGTGTGATGTTAATTATTAAAAGTAATCAGCCCTGGGATACTTGCAGAAGTGCTCTCACTAAATGTTTAAAAAATGCAACAGAAAGACTCTTACGTTTTATTTCCAGCATAGCTTATGTATAAACCTTTTAAAGATGCACATTGTCTTGGGACGTTTGCATAATAACATGCTTTATAAAATGAATGTCCACAATTCTGCCCCCCCTCCCCCCCCATGTTATGAATCACATTTCTAGAGCTGACATTATTCTCTTTCTCCAGGACAGATCAGGGAGACTGAAACATTAACGGTAGCATGAGATTTTTGAATCAAAGCCTATCTTGAGGCATAATTAAAGGAGGGTGGCTAATTATCTGAAGTCAAACCTGTATCATCCTTTGCCCTTAATGCACATAAGATAACTTAGATGACATTTAATTAGAGGCAAAACATGGATTAATACTTATTTAATATCTAGTAGAAGGTTCCCTCAGGTGGTAAGAGATTGTCAAGTGCATTGGGGCAAATATTTAGCCTGTGTCTGCAGCTAAATAAATAATTTGCAGCAAACAATTTACTTAGCCAAGTTTCTACTGTTTCTGCATCAAGAATGTGATTTCTTCAGGCTTAGCAGCTATCTGATGAAAGCTTTTTTATTTTTAATGCTTGTTTGAGAAATTAAAAATATTCAAAATACAAAAGTTTGAACACTATGCTTTAGCTGTAATTGGATGGATAAGTCATATGGTTTTATTTGTTTTCCTGGTTAGATGGTTGTACCCACATCTTTAGTGGAAGAAGTGAAATTCCTTTTGGACTTAAGTTTTTTGTTCTTATTTTTATTGGTCACCTGTCTCTCTTAGGACTTTGTAGAAGGTGGCAAGAAAACAGCTACAAAATGTGATGAAATACGTTTGTTTTAACGTGAATAAATACTTATGAGGAAAAAAAGCTCCTGTGTTTATTGTCAGGTCTTAACAGCTCTATTTGATCCATGCCTAAGTCATTGTAGTAAAGGAAGGCAGCAGGAAAGCTTGCTATGCTGTGGAAACAATGACATCCACACTCAGCGTTGTAAAACCTTATGGACCAGCCCCATGGATATAAACCATCTTTACTTTTAGTGCATAATACCAGATCTAGGAAAAGCCTCTCTCTTGGTCTCTGTTCTTTAGAAAGGTGTAGAGGGGAACAGCATGTCTTTACATTGTACAGCTGCTGCATCCAGTTGAGAAGAACAGACTGGTGGATGGTAGCTTTCTGCCTAGATCCAGTCCAACAAATTTCAGTCATCTAGCAAGATGTTAGGGAGAATGAATCATCCTCTTGAGATTAATCGTTCTCTCCCTCTAAGCAAACTCAAGTGCCTGAAGTTAGATGAGTTGGTCTTAGTTCCTTTTGTATGGCTCATTAGGGGAAGATACCCCAGTGCTGCCTGTGTTTGCACTGGGGTGTTGGCTGTCACTGACTTAGATCTCAGTTTCTGCTCAGTGAGTGTGGTGGTTTGTGAGAGACTGAAAGAGTTAATGTCTCAAACGCTATGGTGGGGCAAGTTCTGCTTGACAACTAACTCTGCATAATATCGAACTCTGCCTAGCAAGGAACCCCAGGGGAAAAGAAGCCCATCAGCGCCCAACAGCAAGAGGAGGGGGAGGGCATGCTGGAGGGTGCACAGCTCCAGCTTCTGATGTGCTGAGCAGGGCAACTCACCATACAGGGAAGGTGAAGTTACTCCCCAAACGGCCCCCCAAGTCCCAAAGGCTCACAAACTGCTCATGACACCTAATTAGCCTAATGAGTTCAAGTGCCCACCTGAAGGAGGGGCAAGGGTGATAAAAGGACACAAACTGAAGCCCCACATGCACAAGCCCACTGGGACTGGACTCTTCAGCTGGCTGAACCAACACTGGACCCAGGACCAGTGAAATCTTTCTCTTCTCTCTCTCACTCTCTCTTCTTTTTTTCCATAATCCCTACACCTTAGCCCTTTAGAAATAAACCACTGACCAAATCTGGGACTAGGAGTGGATCCAGCCATCCCCAGGCTCCTCTGTGAGAAGGAGTCTAGAAAGCAAGGGGGTCTGCTCTGAACCTCATGACTCAATGGGAAGGTTCCCCTTATTGTCTTTCCTGAACTGATTCCCACATAAGCAAGGTGATGTATGGTTAGCACGTTACACAGTTTACTGGCATAGTTTCATGCCAATTTTTGTTGTGAGCATGCCAATTCTTGTTGTGAGCGAATAAAAGTTGAGTTTTGTGAGTTAAAGGATCCCAGGTGTCATTAAACCTTAATCCTGACCTGGGAATCAGCAAACTCGAGTCATCGTCCTGAGAAATTGGGACGTGACATGATTGTATGCTATACTTTTTTTGGAAGATATGGGAGCTAATAGAGCAAGTCTTGATACCTGAAAATGAAGAATGAGTTTCTGAGAATCCAGAAGAAAACAAAGGTAATGGAGTAAAGGCAGATAAATACTCACCACTTCAAATGTACTCAACATCTTGAAGTTGTGCAAGTGGAATTCAGGGTTGAAAATCTACTGTTGGATCTCAGAATCAAATATGATAATGCATACGTTATTGTGGATAGCTATACTGTCTGCATAAAGGGATATTTTTATATAACATTTTTAGAAAATAATTAATATTTGTTGTTTAAAAATAGCTGTTTTCTTCTATACAGTTTTCAGTAGATACTGCCCTCTTTCCATTGTGGCTCCTTATGGGAGCACCAGCAGGTGTTAATTAAATTCACAGGACAGAACTCACAAGTGGAAGTTATTTAAGTAAATCAAAGCTGCATCTTCTAAATAAGATGCATATACGAGTCTTGAATCAGGCCTTGAACTATGGTGCTACATACTGGCATTTGAACACTGCTTATATGTGAGTCTACATGATCTCCAAATTCTGGCTTTCATCTTATGAAATCTGACTATGGCTGCAGAATTTTTTTGAAAGCATGAGTCAGGTTCAGATCAAGTGGAAGCATCTGCCTCATTTTGCAGAAAGCTTGAAAAAACAGGTCAAAGAAAAGAACAGTCCTTTCAACTGGAAGGGAGGGGGTGCTGTGAATACCCATAATTAAACTTTTGCTATGATGAGGATTGTTTCTGTTTATCTTTATGAAAGAATGTGATGAAAAAGTAGGAAGGAGACAGATTATATCAACTGCACAGCTGTGCCCATGGTAAATAAACATCTTATTTTGGCCCATGCAGGGTCAACCTGGGGACAATGGAATCTTTTTTTTCAACTTAGTAAGTAATCATATGGAAAGGGAACATGGGAGCATTCACACTTCGCAGCAAGACAAACCCAGAGATATCAATGTGTCAAATGGATGTATTTGCACTCATTGGAGGGACACTTAATTCAAGACACTCATAGTCTGTATATTCTGGATTAACCAAGGTAAATAGTCTACTGCTGGCAACCTGGGAGAAGTCTTTTTTCAAAATAAAACAAAACAAACAAGAAAAAACAAAACCCACCATTTCCAAAAAGAAAAAAACCCCACAATCCAGGGGTCTTAAGATTCCTTGAAGTTGTTTCTTATTTAGGAAAATGAAAAGGCTATTTCAGTTACTTTTTGCTATTTTTTTTCAATAAAGTGGTTTCATCAAATTTCATAGAATCGTAGAATAATTTGGGTTGGAAAAGACCTTTAAGATGATCAAGCCCAACCATCAACCATACCCACTAAACCATGTGTCCTGGGTTCAGCTGGGATAGTGTCAATTTTCACAGAAGCCTGGTATGGGGCACAGCCAGGACACCTGACCTGAGCTAGCCAAGGAGCTATTCCATACCATGTGACTTCATGCTCAGTATATAAATGGGGAGCGGGTTGGGGGGAGCTCGCTCTCGGTGGGGGAAGCGGCAGAGTGTTGGGTTCCGGGTGGTGAGCAGTTGCACTGTGCATCACTTGTTTTTTTGTATGTTCTTTTATTAGTACCATTGTTGTTGTTGTAAGTTCTCTCCTTGTGTTGTCCCAGTAAACTGTCCTTATCTCAACCCATGAGGTTTCGTTTTTTTTTTTTCTATTTCTCCTCCCTGATTCCCCTCCCAATCCCACCGGAGCGGGGGGCGGGAGGAGTGAGCGAGCGACCGTGTGGTGCTTTGTTACTGGCTGACCTGAAACCGAAACCACAACACCATGTCATGAAGTGCCTTGTCTACATGCTTTTTGAATACCTCCAGGGATGGTGACTCAACCACTTCCCTGGGCAGCCTGTTCCAATGCCTGACAACCCTTTCAGGAAAGCAATTTTCCCTAATATGCAATCTAAACCTCCCCTGCCGCAACTTCCTCGCATCCTATCACTAGTTACTTGATAGAAGAGACCAGCACCCACCTCACTACAACCTCCTTTCAGGGAGTTGTAGAGAGCAATAAGGTCTCCCCTCAGCCTCCTTTTCTCCAGGCTAAACAACCCCAGTTCCCTCAGCTGCTCCTCGTAAGACTTGTGCTCCAGGCCCCTCACCAGCTTTGTTGCCCTTCTCTGGACACGCTCCAGCACCTCCATGTCTTTCCTGGAGTGAGGGGCCCAAAACTGGACAGAGTACTCAAGGTGTGGCCTCACCCATGCTGAAGACAGGGGGACGATCACTTCCCTGCTCCTGCTGGCCACACTGTCTCTGATACAGGCCAGGATGCCGTTGGCCTCCTTGGCTGCCTGGGCACACTGCTGGCTCATATTCAGCCGGCTGTCAACCAGCACCCCCAGGTCCTTTTCCGCTGGGCAGCTTTCCAGCCACTCTTCCCCAAGCCTGTAGCGTTGCATGGGGTTGTTGTGACCGAAGTGCAGGGCCTGGCACTTGGCTTTGTTGAATCTCATACAATTGGCCTCGGCCCAACAATCCAGCCTGTCCAGATCCCTCTGCAGAGCCTTCCTAACCTCGAGCAGATCAACCCTCCTTCCCAGCTTGGTGTCATCCGCAAACTTACTGAGGGTGCACTCAATCCCCTCATCCAGATCATTGATAAAGATATTAAAGAGAACCGGCCCCAGTACTGAGCCCTGGGGAACATCACTTGTGACCTGCCACCAACTGGATTTAACTCCATTCACCACAACCCTCTGGGCTCATCCATCCAGCCAGTTTTTTTACCCAGTGAAGGGTACACTTGTCTAAGCCGTGTGCCGCCAGCTTCTCGAGGAGTATGCCGTGAGAGACAGTGTCAAAGGCCTTACTGAAGTCCAGGTAGACAACATCCACAGCCTTCCCCTCATCCACTAGGCGGGTCACCTGGTCATAGAAGGAGAACAGGTTAAATTCATTAACAGGTTGTCACTGTAGTAGGTGACATTGCAAGACATCAAGTTGAAGAAACTGCTTCATGGAGCTGACTTCTTAGTTTTTTTTGCCTTGATTTAGGTGCAGACCCATGAAAACCTGTAGCTGTCAGAATTAAAATATCCTTAGGCTTCTTCCTCTAACTTCTGTCTGGCTCAAGCTGCTGTCTGAGGGACACATGAAGTCCAAATTCTGTAGCAGTGCCTGTGGTCTCACAGCATTTCAGTACCTCACTTGCATTGGACTCCCATGGATTCACCAATGAGGCATTACTATCCCTGTCTTAAGACACAGACATCTCAGAGCATGATTCCAGCTTGTCCCAAAAGCAGTATTTTAAACCTTTTTTTTTTGGTGTTTTTGTTTTTTTTGTTTTAGACCTGTAGCCCCTTAGTCCTGTGTGGTGGTTTAATGCCAGCCAGCAACTAAGCGCCATGCAGCCGCTCACTCACTTCCTCCCCCCGCTAGTGGGATGGGGGAGAAAGTCGGGGAAAAGAAGTAAAAATCATGGGTTGAGAGAAGAACAGTTTAACAGAACAGAAAAGAAAAAAATAATAATGATAATGATAACACTAATGAAATGACAACAGTAATAAGAAAAGGATTAGAATTATACAAGTGATGCACAACGCAATTGCTCACCACCCACCGATCGGTGCCCAGTTAGTCCCCGAGCGGCGATCCCCCCCCACCTCCACTCCCCCCCCCAGTTTATATACTAGACGTGACATCACATGGTATGGAATACCCCGTTGGCCACTTTGGGTCAGCTGCCCTGGCCGTGTCCCCTCCCAACTTCTTGTGCCCCTCCAGCCTTCTTGCTGGCTGGGCATGAGATGCTGAAAAATCCTTGACTTTTCGAAACATTACTTAGCAACGATGGAAAACCTCAGTGCGTTATCAACATTCTTCTCATACCTAGCTCAAAAACATAGCACTGTACCAGCTACTAGGAAGACAATTAACTCTATCACAGCTGAAAGCAGGACATCCTGTCTTCTGAGGAAGAGTACAAGAGCGGGGATGATTAGTGGCATTAGCAGTGTCTCCATGATTCTAGGAAACCAGTCTTTGTTTGAATCTGCCATCTTCTGCTATCCGTGCTATTGTGAGCAGTTAAACAAGCCATGCTGACAAAGGAAGAGAGAAAGACAGTAGTATTATCTCCATGATTAGCTGCCCAAGATTTCCTTTGCCTGTGGAAACCTGCTATAGAATGACATTGTCACCAAGAAGTGAGAAGGATATGATTTTCTCTGGGTAACAAGAGCAGTCAGAATTATAATGATTATAACAGTTACTGTTTAAAACCGAAAGAGAGTTGAAAGTAAGCCAGAATCCCTTAGTAATATCTAGTCTGTGGAGTAGGAAGGGAACATCATATAGCAACATATGGTGCTGCTTGCTGCTGGAGGCAGCATTCTGTGGAAAATGCTTTCTGAATTTGAGCCCATGGTGCCAGTTCCCATATCCTGTTTTAGAGATGGAAAATGGAGAGTCTCCTGCAATTTGTGATCGCCCAGGAGTGTAGTCTATGAGGGTGATTTAAAATATCACAGCCACACAGTCCCAAATTCCATGTTTAAACTCTTCCTCTCGCTCTCTTTTTGTTGTTGTTTGGAGCCTTTTTGATCATTTCACTGAAATTGGGGAAGGGGAAGGTGACTTGAACTTTCTTCCGGGGACAATGTATGCATTCATCTCACAATATAAAACAGCCATTACCCAAGTCTGATCTGTACTCATGTATGAGTACTGATTATTATTCTGTGAACAAAATGTGCGTTTTGAACTCACTAATTATTACAGCAGATTTTTAATAATTCTCTTCTTGTAACCCTCAATTTATCTTTATTGCATTTATGAAATAAATGTAGGAGCTCCCAGAAGGTGAATGTAATATTATTTTGTGCTCACCTCTCATCAGGGACTCTGCCAGAAGTTTACAAACATCAATTAAGTTTTACCATACTGCCATCTGGGAAATAACTTTTCTTACCCATGTTACAGATGGATAAACAAACAGTAGCTAAATAACTTGGCCTGGATCATGTAGAAAATTGGGACTAGAGTTCTCACACTGTCTCTCAGTCCCTCACTCGGGTCTACCCAGTAAGCATGCTGCCATGTAGTTTATTTACATTTTGAGACTGTTTCTAATGAACTAAGTTGCCATTTCTTTTTCTTCTGAATCATCCAAAACTTGGCAACTTTTTACTTTAATAAAGCTTTCACATACTCAGGCTAGTATTTATAGTTAAAGATAATGTTTAGGCTCACCTTTCGTTGCTTCTAACATTTGTGTACGCTGCTAGCACAGGATGATAGCAAGCAAAGTGCAAATAATTTTTTTCTGGTTCCTTTTAAGACATGTTCCCACTGACAACAGCGGCCTTTGGATCAGTTGATCTCGCCAGTTCCTCAATTGTTTTTATTTTTCCTTGCACAGAATCCTTTCCATTTTCTAATGTCTTTATGGTGGGGGTTGATAAGGCATGTCCAAGAGGATGAGGAGCTGTTTTTTTTCTGTTGTGGCCTCTTATACACTTATTCACTCAGGTTGGACTGATTATAACTTCCTTTTATTATTTTTTTTTTAAATTTTTCATTGCAGAGTTTTTCTTCCTGTATTGCTGGTAGCCCGTTTCAACCTAAGTGATATATCTAATTGTGGGTGAAAATCAAAAGCTTCTAGTTGTTACAGTTGCTCTCCTTCCATTCAGCTCTAGGTAATTACAATTTTCTGTGGGTTTTTTTTAAAAGTCATCTCAGTTCTCCTTTATGTGTGATATTAATTATAAAGGCACAAGGACCACTACTACAGTAGTCACTCTATGACACTGGAGGATTTACTTCCATGTGAAAAATGGGTCGTTATTATTACAGTATTGGAAGTTCCTGGAATTATTTCTCCTGGAAAGAAGGTGGAGCCAAAAAAACTTGGTACATTACTGTACTGATAACTTCCAAATTTTGAGGACATTCTCTCAGGAGAAAGCCATCCTTACTAACCTGTGATATTTAGAAATGCCACCTGTTTTTTTTCTGATTTTGGCACCGAGTTGGACAATTGTTGGAAGAGATTCATAGGTACACTGTGATAATTCTTTTTGCAATAAACAGCATTATTATTTAAAAATATGTCAGGTTATACCTCAAATATTAGCTTAGGGAGCAGTCAGTGGAAGTCCGTTATTACCATGAAATGACTGCTTACTGTTACTTCTGGTCCCAAATGAAACCCAGTCATATGATGCATACACTAATCCCGGCAGAGTGACTGTATAAAGTATGATTAGCAAGGTTACCAGTGTATAAAGGAATATAAGTTAATAACATGAAGATCCACATAAGGCTTTGAAACTGCCCAGACTGGCCTTTGCCTTCACAAGGGGCTAGCAGTCTGTCAAGCACCACAGCAGTTGCTAGCTGACTGCTTGCCATTTGGGCAAGTGATAATCATATCTAGTCATGCCCAGGGGATACCAATGTTTCCAAAACAGATGGAAGCAGCCAGGGGGTGGGAGATCAAAGGACATCTTTGAAGGAAGAAGTGATGGGAAAAAGAAGATTTGAAAGGGAAGATCTGAGGGGTTGGGGAGAAGCAGAAAGTAGAGAACCCCAGATCAACCCCTCTTCTGTTTAAAAATTTTATTTTCTTTGATTGTGCTAAGCAGCTGGATGCTGGGGCTTGAGCTCTGGATGTCTAACAGTGGATTCCACATGAACCTTTAGAGCTGGGTGAAGTAGAAAGCTTTCTTTTCATCTTTTATTTAATTTTTTCTGTAGATTTTGTAGCTCTCTTCTCTTTAGCTTTTGCCAATAAATGTTTTATTTTACATTTACCTTAATCTGGCTTGAGTTTAGGTTGATTTCAGCTTGCTGGCAAACGCCAAGATCAATTACTTCTGGGTAGGGAACCTTAAACTTGACTGCAGGAATTTCACCACCACCTCCCCCCCCTCCACCCAGTGTCCAGCAAATCTATTGCTCTTGGTTTCCAAAAGGAATCTCAGCACCTGCCCAGCTGCATGGGCCAATTTGCAAGCTGATGCTACAGAACTATGTGGAAGAAGCCTCTTCTGGCTAACACCATTAAGTACAGAATAGCCTGACCCTCAGAGGAGTTGGTGGTATCCAACATTTAATTTACAAACAATTTTACAAAATGGAGTAGGTGATACCTACTCCCTTTTCTGAAACAAAATACCAAACAACAACAACAAAAGCTATTCTTACCCTTGGAAAGCATAAGACAAGATTTATGACATCAGCTAGAGAGGATAAGCTGAGGAGGGGATTTTTTTATAAAGGTAAGAATGGAAGAATAAAATATCTGAAGTGGAAGTTATTAATGAAGTATTGAAAGAGAAAAGACACTGCTCTGATGCATTCTGCAAGCAAGAAGTCTGTTCCAGACCCTGAAGCAGTTTAGCAGAAGAGAGCCTGAAGCCATGTGTTAGAGTTTAAGGAACTAAGACAGAAATATCATCCATGTTCTAATATGGATGCAACCATGGTGGATACAGTCCCTGGAAAACTTGAGTTTCATTTAGGATATGAACAGTTAGTAAATCCTGTGAATTCTAGACAGTTACCTTAATGGTGAGTCAAGGAACTAACATAAAGCCACCTTGCACATGGATGTGGCACTCTCCTACCATGCTTATGAAGTTTTTAGTAGTGTTTGTAATACAGATGCTATTTGCAAGTGGAAACTTGAGAATTAATTTTTTTTTTTCTTTTGCATATGCTTGTACCTCTTATAAAACGTCTTTAATTAGGTCCCCTTTTGCCTAGATGGTTAATGTTTTCTGTGAGTGTACACCCAAGGTCTTGGTAAATGTTTCTACAGGACCCTTAAAATAGAACATATATCTCATTAAGTCCCAGGAGAGCAGACCTCCTAATTGGATTTAAAGAGGTACTGTTGGAACTTTTATTAAACAGAGATATTTCTCTTTAGTAGCAGAATTGTTATTTTCTTCTCAGATGTATTCTCCTGCACTCTGAAAATCAATTATAAATGCCATGTAAATATTTTATTCCTGTTCTATTCATAAAATGAGAAATTATATTGAAAAAGAATGATCTTTAAAGCCAACATTATTTGCACTGAGATTAAGATGACACAGCCTTAGATGTTTTTTTTTTAATTTACTCCATTCTATTTTGATACGTCAAACTGTCCTTATCCAGCAAACTCAAACTTGCAAAGTTTTTCAATAAAAATAGTGAGTTGGGTACCTGAATCACAGAAATGCAGAGCTGAAAAGTGCTCATGAAATTTAACTGAGGCCCAACATCTGTCTAACTTGTTCTTAAAATCTTAAAAATATGGAGGGTGAAGTAGATTCTCACCCTCTATAGCGTGTCTCATTGGTGTTTCACTTTCCTGACTGTTAGACAGCTAGAACAGTTTTCTGAAATGCAACTTGAAGTCTTCTTAGGAGCACATCTGGCTGATTTCTTCTTGCAGTCTTTGAAAGAGGAATTACCTTTTAGTGAGGTTTCAGTCATGCAGTTTGATGGAGGGGAGAAGACTGTGTCCTTCACTAAGTGAAACATCATTTAAATCATAAAAAGGACCAAGGCTTCTGAATACTCATGAGAACAATTTGTCTTGAATAAAAGCAGAACTCTTTCAGTGGCAAAACTCTCACCACCATGCCAGCAGTACTAGGATTTCATTCACAAGGTTAGTGCCAAATGATGCAGAGAGAAGATTGTGGTTATTGCCTGATTGTGCTTTATAACAGGTAAACATAGGGAAATGTGAAGAACATCTGCTTCCAAAGGGACAAACCTCACAGAGAGAGCTTTGGAGTGAGGAAGACCTTTGTGGGCAGGTTTCATTAGAAAGTGGAGAAAGTCTCCTTCGATAGCTCATTCTGTGGGATTATCAACTTTTACCTACTTTATAACCATCCAGGAAGGGTTTTTTGTATCAGTCATGTTAGACAGTGCTTGCCCTTACACATGACTATACAATATCACGGATGGTTTTTCAGTTCTGTGGTTATCTTGGTTTGCTTGGCTCATCTATTTCAGGAAACAGTTGCTTCCCGCTCATAAGGGAACTAAAGGTAACTTTCAGGATAGCAAATTACGATCAGCAGGCAAAAAAGGCTTACTATTCTCTACTACCTTGAAGCAAATGAGCTCAACTCCTTAGATCTTTGCAAAGTCTATCTGTCCCCTGCTAGGGGCCTACTCTATATCATTGCGACTCCAGCACAATATTGCTTCAAATGAGCAAGTAATTCCCCATTATTAGCTGCCAGGAATGGGATACTTACCTCAAGTCATTACAAAATCTGGACATGACATACAATCAAAGCATGGCATGCATTTCTTCTATGTTGTTTTCTAGTTAATTAAGCCATTATCCAAAGTGATTAAATTATTTAACCTAGAACAGTTGGTGTATTCAATCTCTTTTATTTTTTTCCAATAAATCAAATGCAAGAAGCAGGTAGTAGTAGTAAGATATTGTAATTAACATTTAGGTCTGTTAATGAAAAAAAAAAAAAAGCACCCAAAGATATAATGAAATTAGTCACCTATGTGAATTTAGAACAGAACATGTGAAGCTGCCTTGTATCCAGTGAAAACCTAGTTATTAAGTTACCACCACCTGTTTGATGATGTGAACAAAGTGATGCACTTGTTAATGTCTACATTGCATCATCTGTCTAATTAGGAGCAGATTCAAGTGTCTAAAAATCTCCTTCATCCTTATCTCTTTGCTTGTTTTCATAAAGCACAGTATTTTGGGCCAATGTCTTGACTAAGAAATACTAGGCTGGACTAGGAGATACTGCTCTGTGCTCCTCAGGATCCTGTGGAGTAGAGCTAGTTTGGGACATCTTAGCATCAGGATAACAGCCGTGAGCAAGTCTGGACATTTCAGGATCTGTAGGTGGGTATGGGAAGGACTGGTGTAGTGCCAGAGGGCTAGGTGGGTGAGCACCTAGTGGTATTTTAGGAAAGGCTGAGTATATAAAAGTAGGTATTACAGCTTTTAGGAAGCAGTGGATGGAAATCACATGGTTTAACGGGACCTTTGAGGTCTGTGAGTTAAGTCTACTCTTCCTCCTCTTCTTCTGGCTTGTCCTTCTCCTTTTCTCCCCTCCAACTACTTGAGGTTTAAACCTTTGCTCTACAGCCTCTCCTGACACCCGCAAACCATCCTTTCTCAGTGCAGACATTTGCTTCTACCCTCATGTACCTCCTGCTTCCTCTTCCCTTCCTCCTTATCTCAGGGGTCACACAGGTACCCTGTGTTGCGTCCCAAAGTTGGAGTGACTCAGGTTCGTGGATTTCCTTTGTCAGAATTAAGGTGAAACGACACCAGGGGAGTTCAAACAAATATCAACATTTATTCAACCTAGCTAACCTTGCCCAAGTACAAGTGAATTTATCAGTATGAACCTTGCATCATGTCATTAAGCCACTGTTTGAAAAGAGAAGGGAGGTGTAGAAAAAGAAGTGGAAAAAGGAACATGAAACTGTGTCAGAAGGGGATCTCTCCCGTTGAGTCACGAGGTTCAGAGCAGACCCCCTTGCTTTCTGGACTCCTTCTCAAAGAGGAGCCCAGGGGCGGCTAGATCCACTCCTAGTCTCAGACTTGGTCAACGGTTTATGTTTCAAAGGATGGGGTGTAGGGACTTGTGGAAAAGAGAAAGGAAAAAGAGCGAGAAAGAAAGACAGACAGAAAAGAAAAAGAGAGAAGAAAAGGGTTTCACCAGTCCTGGGTCCAGTGTTGGTCCAGCCAGTGTAGAGATCCAGTGCTGGAGGGCGCGTGCCGAGCACTCGTTCTTCCTTCTTTTATAGTGTGTTTAGTCGGTGGTCTCATGTGCGCAGTTCACGTTCCTGGGGTTCTCTGGAGTCGGTCAGTGAGCTGGGGGGTGTTCATTGGGAAGTTGCCTCTCTTTCCCTGCTGGCATGACCACTTAAGATAGAAGCACAGTCCCATCTTCTGTGGGGCCCCCTTGTCCAGGTGCTTACGCTGTGCTCCTTCTCATGGTCACTTAAGATAAGGAATTGGGGCTTTGGAGAAGTGCGGTCCCACCCTCTGTGGGGCCCTCTCCTCCGGCCACATTGTCCTGTTCACACAACTCAGCGTTTTTACAGAGGCATCTTTTCCACCAAAGATCTTTAATGAATGTTTGAGACAATGCCTATAATTTGTCAGACCGTCACACCCCGTTACTCTGTCTGCTTTCCAGGGCTGCCTTTGCCTCTGGCCAGCCCAGGGGCTGGGGCTGCTCCAGACAAATTTCCTTCAGAGGAGCTGCAGCTGTGTCAGATAAAAGAGCACCAGCACCTGGAGAAGATGGTAACGCAGAGGATAGAGTTGTGTGATTGCCCTCAGTGTTTCCTTGTATTGGGCCTGCATAGCATATATTTATGGTTGTAATCATGTTCCTTCTTGAAGTATGTCTGGCAGATGTGATCTTGTTCTGAGACAGGGCCAAGCTGGAAAACAACTTTGTTAGGAGGTATGCTAATCCCACAAAAAAAATATAACGAGGAAAATGTGTGGTTGTCAAGAGCAAGATGTGCTAATGAGAGCATCCATAGCTTGCTGAAGCAATATAAATTCAAGGCAGAAAGCTGCTTTTTGGAAGAGGTGGGCTTTTATATAGAATAGGTACACTTGTATGCTCTACTGTTTTAAAAAGAGTATTAATACATAAGCATGTCTCTTATTTTTCCTAAGCGAAGATAGGAGTGGGGAAGCAAATTCAAATCTGAATAAAAATCCAAAAATGTTCTGGAATCTTTGTGAGCAAGCTAATATTCAGGTGCCAAAGATTTACTGCGATTTTAATTAGAGATTTTATACAGGTAACAGGGATGAGAATAAACAAGTCAGAAAAGGAAAACCTATGCAGATAAGGTAAGGTGTGCTTCAGTCTGCATAATGGGAAGATGGGAGGCAGCAGGTGGTGTAAGCAGAACAGTAAATGAGAAGACTGCACCTTACAGGGATGTCAGAAGCTGTTTGCAAAAAGCAGGCAAACCTGTTTTTTCTCTATTTGGGATTTGATTTTAAGTATTCAAAGTGTTTTGGTGGTGGGTTCTGTGAATCTTTTCAGTAATGACCTGGGGAGGTGGTGGTGCTGCACCATTTTATAGTTGTGTGTGTTGTACCCAGTTTGATGTGCAGGGGTTAGAACCCGCTTGGGCTAAATTGTAGCTCTGTACTGGCCTTCTGCAAGGGTATGGGTTTCAAGAAGAGGTCTTTCCTGTGTATCCTCACATTATTTTGTTTTAAAAGACAGCAATTCCTAGCTTCCTTTGGCTATGGGGCAGGAATGTTTGTGGGAGAGGAAATCTTTACTGGCCACAGTGTATATCTTTTGGCTCGTTCATGGTGTTCCTGGAGGGTATGTAGCCTTTTTAGGGATTTCCATCTGCACCTGTTGAGTCTGATCTAGCTTACTGACTTCCTTGGTGTTTCCTTGTCTGCCATGAGCTTTTCACACCTTTTGGCTTTCGGCAGCTGCTGGGCTGCCACAGTCCTTTCTGGGCAGCCGAGTGATGCCCTGTGGGCTGGCAAAGAGCCCAAGAGCCTCCTAAAGTAGCCTCCCAGTTCTACTCTGGGCTGTCGGTTACGGTGGAGCAGGTAATACTTTTTAAAAAAGTGCTTCAAGGTGAAGTTATTGAATAGCATTGAGTGGAATTGGATCTTTAGAAAGAATAATCTCTTTTTAAAAGTTATTGTGTGGTCTGAGTAGTTGTTTAGGACCTGCAAGTGACTGGTTTGAGTCTCTCACCTGCAGAGAAGCTAAGGAGATCTCTTCTGGGCAAAAGGTTGGTGCTGAGGGATTACTATCTGCCTGTGTATGTGAAATTAAGGAATTCCTGGCTGCTTCTATGAATAGGCAATGGCAATTTCAGTAAACCATGGCTGTCATTTGTTTACCTAACAATTTGGAATTAAAGCTTAGTTTGTGGTGATAGAGCAATACTTTTCTGTGTATAGTACTGATAACACTACCACTGGATGGAGAACTGCAGATGTTGTTCTATTCACTGTTTTTATAAGTTTTAAGCTAAGAGCTGATTTCTGTAATATGTAAATGTGCACAAGTATAATGCTACCATCTGTATCTATACATACATATTGTCTCAGTGTAAAACCAAAGGTATTTAGCAGACCCCCTTCATTGCTGCCGCAAGCCCCTGTGTCTTTGCAGTCAGTCTTGCTAGATGTTGCCTTTTGTTATTATTGGTTAGTTGAGGACAGGAAAAGCAAGCCTTCTAACCACTAGTATGCTTTATTTTTGAATCCCAGATCCTTGCTCTGAATAATGTAGTAAAGATACCTGAACTCTTTTTTCCCCTGCCTGTGAATGTTCTGGATTATAGGGTATTCTGCCTCAATTGTTTTCATAGGTTTTTTGGGGTTTTTTTTTGTGGGTTTGCTTTTTTTTTTTTTCTTTTTCTTTTTTTGGGACTGTTCCACTTTGGGTATAATACTAAAATATTTTTGGGTGTGAAGACCAGAACCCAAGCATCCCAATTCCCAATTGAATGTCCCAGGGATCAGTTATTTACTTTTCTCTCCCACACTTGGTGAACATCTCAGTATCTCATCAAAGAGGAGCAGCACGCACAGGAGAGGGAACTGCCGTGGCTAGGACACGCTCTGGTGCTGTGTGTGATGCAGCTCTATCCAGGTAGAGGAGAGCACCTACACCTAGCCTCCAACTTCCTCACCTCAGCCTGTAATTGCCAAGCTCCTTGTAGCCAAAAGGTGGGTGCCGCCCAGGGTGCTTCCCCACGCATCTCTGTGTGTTACATATGCCTGTCGGTTGTGTTTGAGGTGTGTGAATGCCTATTTTTTGAATTTCTGATGTAAGACGTTAGGCATCTGCTTATGCAAGGTGGTGGTGCTATCGGCTTGCAGGGTAGCACAGTTTCAGTTTTTCCTTGAATTTCTAGAAACTTCTGGGGTCCTAGTTACCTAAGTGGCTAACTGAGAATTTTTGGTTACTCTCTTCTATGTAGGCACCTACTAGTTTGCCTAAATGGCACTGCCATGGTTTCGGTTTCAGCTCAGTCGGTAACAAAGCACCATGAAGCCGCTCACTCACCCCCCACCCGCTCCCCTGGCCACAGTGGGATGAGGAGAAAATCCAAAGGTAGGCTTGTGGGTCGAGACAAGGACTGGGAGGGATCACTCCCCACTTAGGGTCACGNCTCCCCCCAGCGGCGCAGGGGAACAGGGGATGGGGGTTGAGTCAGCTCGCCACACATCGTCATTGCCGCTCCTTTCTTCACGGGGAAGATTCCTCACTCGTCCCTGCTCCACCGTGGGGTCCCTCCCATGGGAGACAGTCCTTCACCAACTTCTCCAACGTGGGTCCTTTCCGCGTTCTGCAGTTCCTCACAAACTTCCCTGGGCAGGTTCTTTCCGCGGGCTGCTCTCCAGTCCCACGCTGCTCCAGCGTGGTTTTTACCATGGAGTTACGGCCATCTTGGGGAGCCTCTGCTCCACCACGGACCTCCATGGGCTGCAGGGGGACAGCCTGCCTTCTCACCACGGGCTGCAGGGCCAACAGCCTCCTCAGGCGCCCCTCCTTCTTCACTGACCTCAGTGTCGGCAGAGGTGTTCCTCTCACATTCTCAACCCCCACGCTGCCAGTTCCCCTTCTGCAATCTGTTCTCCCAGAGGCGCTCTCACCATCACCCCCTGTCTGGGCCAGAGGCAGGTCCGACTCTTTGGAGCCGGGGGAGCTTCTAGCAGCTTCTCACAGGAGCCACCTGTGCAGCCCCCTCCCCCACTACCAAAGAAAACCGTGCCACACAAACCCATAACAGGTACCTTTGGCATTCAGGTGCGGATCAGTATTTCCCCAAGGCTGCAGAGTGGCTGCAGTGGCAGTGTGCGCTGTTGGGCACTACGCTTTGAGGTTTTAGGCAAAACAGCTGGAATCCTTAGCTTTGTTTTTCTTTACTTATAATCTTGTGGATAGTAAGAAAAGAGGAAGAAAAATAGGATAGGCATGCCAAAATAGAACTCTGATAATAGTAATGTGATGAAATGCACTTTATTTAGGAAAATGTAAGGCTACAGGAATGTCTAGATCTTCTTGTTTATTTTGTGCATTTCAGGCTATGTAACTAGGTTGATTCTTGCAATCTGAGTTAGGCTAAACAGTTTCATCACTCAGAAAACTAAAATACTAGCATGGCCCAATCCTACACAGTAGCAATCGAGGTACTTCATGACCAAGATCACTTTGATATGATGAGGTTGCTTAGTATGATGTAGACACAGTTAACTTGGTGGATTATTTCTATCTCTGCAACTGAAAAATGCAGAAACCCACCATGTTTCCTTCTCATCTTTTGGAGGCTTCATCATTGCTATTTTAAACTCTTTCACCCTGCAAAAAGCCAGACTGGAGAATGTGTAAGTTGCAACAGTGGTATTGCTACTGTAACTGCTCTAGTTGGGTTAGCAAGGGCATGCCTGTGCTCTAACAAAGAGAATTTCTGTCAGAATTATCTTATTGCTTCAGATATTTATTTACCTATGAAAGCTGTGTTTTATGGTGGTATTATATTTGATATTGTGCATGCCGATTAGGTTGATTAGCTCTTCTAGGAGAAAAAAAATACACAGTGCACAGTTTCTCTGTCTAGGATGGGTAAATTTCTGTATATTTGTCTGAAGTGTGTACGTGCATGGAGGAGAAGGGTTATTAAACAATATACTACTATTGTTAAATATACAAAATAATTTATTTCTTAGTGTGCGTTTGTTGTGCTTCACCGTAATTGTGCGTGAACTTGAAAGACACCTTATACTATTTGAAACACATCCACACTGTTATCTTAAAAAATGCTGCTCTTTGCTGCAAAGTCAAAGTATATTTGAATGTAAGGGCACTTACAGCATCTTTATATCATATTGGGGCAACCACAGGGAGAAATTCTAAGGTTGTAAAGCCTAAGCAGCCAGCCACCATCCATAATTGCAGGCTTTCATTATTAACCCCTGTGACCAGAGTACTGCTGGATGTGGAATGAGACGCATAAAGTATTTATTAAGAAATAATAAAAATGCATTCCCCAAACAGAATTTTTACCTGCAGTCTCACAGACCGACTTTGTGAAACAAAGGAATGGAAAGATAGGCCTGCTGGAAACTACTGGCCACAGGGAGGGGGGGAAAGACAATAAACCTGCAGCTGAAAAGTATTGTCAGATAAAAGGAATTTATAACTCACCTACATTTGTATAAGAAAATTTAAACAAATGAAATTCTCTCTTGAACTTCTAATTTGTCCCAGAACTGAAGCCTGGAACTAGGATGAAATTGCTTTGTTACGGTAACATTCATGTATTTGTTCCAACTAATTGTCATATTCGTATTGTATAGATGGCTGAACAAAACATGCTGTTACATCTAGAGACAGATGAAGTATTTGCAGTGACATATGAAACCAGGCAAAATTCTGTTTCTGACACCTTTGGAAGTAGGCCTCCAATGTAATTATTGCAACAAACGTCTTTACACTGTATTGTGTTTGTGTGGCAAAGTTTTTTTTTTTGGGGGGGGGGCAATTTACAGGGGGGGCTTCTGATAAGAAGCTGCTAGAAGCTTCCC